>JAQGAJ010000842.1:0-12297 GCA_034689365.1 Liebstadia similis
ATGAAAAATTAAATTAAATTAAATTAAATTCCGATCAAAAGTGCTATTAATTCAAGCGATTTATTAATAATAATATTAATTAATGTCATATAAACTCAATTAAATGACATCACTTGCGCTCAAACACTCATCATATTAGACATCCTTCCGATTGCAAAACACTTGTACTGAATCGCTCTTTAGTTAGAAAAGCGATAAAATGATTGAATAAAACAATTATTTCAAAATTCTTACCATTCATTGGTTTGTCTTTTAATCCGTTTATCACTTGATATCGAAAGAACACATTTTGGCCGAAATGGTCTCAAAATCAGAAACGATGTCGAAGTTTATAATAAAGAATAATTGTGTCAAACGTTTTAAATAAAATATTTCAATCGTTTTAATCATTATTTAAGCACAAAATGTAAATCAATTGGCGATAAGATGTCTGACCGGCTTCGGAATCGCCGAATCATATCAGTTGTGTCTCCGAACCGATCAGAAGCGACCACAAGAAGTGATACAAACTTTTTGGGATTCATTGCCTGAATTGTAAACAAGTGTTTTGCTCAGCACATGCAGAAGGAGTGGTCTCTTCTGACGCGTTGTTCCGATCTCTCGGTTCCGATTCGATCAAAGGTCTGACGCTTTGGTACACGAGTTGTAAATGTAATGCATTTGCCGTCGATTCTACACCTATTCAGAAGATTCTTGCAAAACAAGCGTAACATTTAAAGAATATTTCACTCGATTCTAGGACTCAGATATCGTAACTTCTATGTAAAATTCAGTGCAACTAACATCACAATCACCTTGCTCACTTGGAAGCACATTTATTATACCTTTTCAATTGTGCTCACAATTTATTCTTCTATTCTCTTAACGTAATAATTTTTAAAATATTCTTGTGAAACTGTTTGCTAATGTTTTTCGCAATTCTTAATGATTACCATGTTAGAAAATTGCAAATATTATGCAATATTTACTTTTGCGACGTCTCTATTGACTAAAACCTAGAAGAAGTGATCGAATTGAGTCAATTGCGATGGTTTAATGGTCTAAACTCGCGTGGGTTTGCTTAACGCCAAAAACCTCACGCTTTGATCATAAATAAAATTCTCGAAATCCTATGAAATTCTCATAAATGAATCGATACTTACGAAACAATTTTCGCATTCATTTCTCAATTTATACGAAAATTATTGGATATTTGTTCAGATATTGATAAAAGTTTCAAATAATTAATACATTTAGAGAATAACTAATTAATTAAAAAGATTAATGAATCGATTTGTTTGAAAATAGATTGGATTCGTATCCGTTTGTCTGTCCACCAATAAAATTGTCATATAATCCATAAAATAAAACATTTTATTAAATTAAAAAATGATCGGAAATTAAATTTAAAGCATATTTTAATTCTGTTTAAATCAGTTTCTGTGGTCATAGACGTGAGGAAAACTGATCGAAAGGTAAAAGTTGATCGTTTGAGCGCTAATGTGTTGGCACAAAATAATTATTACCACAAGTGTTCGCAACTCTGACCCGAATTTAACAAATGTTTTCCGGGAATATAATTCATATGAATCTCAAAGGATTTAAAATTAACTAAAATTAATAAATGTTTGCAATAAATCACGAGAGAGTCCGCACCCAAAACCTGATCCCAAACCCGATCCCATCGATGAGAGGCATCGATGCGAACAAACCCTCAAAAAGTTGGTTAAACTTTTGGAACCATTTTATTGGTCTTTGGATGCAATTTATTGGGATTTTCATTGAGTTTAATGACTTCTATGGATATATGGTTTGCCTTTTGCTGTCAGTAAACAACTCTTTGGTCATAGCATTACATGCATTGCATTCATTGATGTCTTGCAATAATCGGCAAAAACTGTGCGCAAAATCGTTAAATAAATTTATAATATGACGAAAGACCTCATTCGCCGTTTCATTAGTCAAACCAAGGGCTGGCATTGCGGGGCTCCTAATAATGGCAATGGGGGGACAATCAAAGACACTTAAATTGGACTTAATTTTAATCAAAATTGATTTGTTTTGAAATATAATTGTAGTTAATTTGTTGTCTCCTTGTCTTTGGGTGATCTGATCCAAGTGAGGGAAACCATATGCGAACCCCCCGTCGGTTAAGCCCTCCCTCGAAGTGATTGCTCAACAGTAGTGACAAAGACTGCGAGTATTGACTGCTTTGTATCGCTTGAAATGCTTTAGTGTTTCACAAACAAAACCATTGACTGTAAGTACTGTTCACTCATTTCGTCATTCATTTAATTAAAATTAGTTTTAATAACATTTGAATTAATTGATTGTCATTTAAATATCAATCGGTTTTTGAGATCAGAGACAATCAGACGAAAGCCATTTGAGTCGGAAATGAGTTTTGAAAACAACGAAACGACTGAGTCTTGAGTCCAATACTCCACCCATTCCTCAGTCATAGCACTCATTACTAGTGTTTGGCTTTCGTTTGATTTCCCTCTAAATTGTAATTTGATTTCATTGAAACCCATTGTTAGCTAACTATCGGTCAAAAGTGTCTTCACTGACGTCTGATCCGATCCCAAACAGATCCCGATATCTATCGCGTGGTGACAAACATTGTGGTATTGCGTCACTAATAAGACGATTGCACAACCATTCGTGACATCACTTCCAACACAAGTCGACCATTGATTAAGTCTTCAGTTATCACAAACTATCCATCGATGGCTCCGATCACTAAAATACCAAAGAAGACAAAGTCCGAAGGCGTGGACGACCCGATGAAAGTGGAGGACCTGACCTCTAGTTCGTACTCGGGCTCGGACTCGAACATGGGATCCGATTCTAAACAGTTCGCGAGAGTCAATCGAGTGATTCTCAACAAAGACAGTGACGAATATAAGAAAAGACGAGAACGTAATAACCTCGCAGTGAAGAAGTCGCGGAACAAGTCTAAGGTCAGGACTCAGCAGACACTGGAACGGGTGAACCAACTGAAGAGCGAAAACGAAATGCTTGAAACTAAGATAAAGATATTGACCAAAGAACTGAATTTCCTGAAAGACCTATTCCTCGCACACGCGGGCACTTCACATAACGGACAGCTGCCCGACATCGACATGACTTTCCTTCAGACCAGTTCTTTACCCGATGCCAGTCATGAGGTTCCCAATGGTAACGGAAATCATATGACTCACGACATCAACGACGCCGACGATGAGAGTGACTGCAACTGAGCCTCGGGTCGACTCAATCGGCGCTACAATAGACTGACATTTTAGATAACGTTTTTCGATATTCTGTCAAATAATTTGATTATTTGTTTATATAAATCGATCGCAGGTTTTGTATCGGAAAAACTTATTTAAATAATTTACGTGAAAAACATTTAATGTTTTCTCTCTTGTGTTCCCTTTTGAACAACAGATCAGAGACTTCTTAATTCATTTCTTCATATTTCGGATAATAATTCCAATTTATAAGTAAATCATTTCAAACGCATTGATATCACAACTTATTTGTAATTTGAGTTTAAAGAGAAAAACAAATTAATTGAAAAAAATTGATTTTATTTTTAATTATCCCTAAAATACAAACCAATGGTTCGAATCATTTAATTGTTTTTTGAGTGCCATTTATGTCAAACCGAATACAGTTTATATGCAAATCAGTCACTCATTCCTCTCATTTATTTAATAAACAAATGTTTTACCTATTATTCAATACTTTCATTCATTTTTGTCTCAAGAGTTGGTCCGGAAATACGATTGTCGTATGAATAGAAAGTAATTTGCATTTCCGGCGATTCAAGTCATACAACAATCAAATCAATACTTCATCTATACTTCAAGTAGTGATTGAACTCGGCCTTCAAGATATCAACGACCAACCGATTCAGACCAATGACAGACTTTATCATCACTTCCATCGCATCTCATCCAAGAATATCCGACTCATTAGGATATTCTTGCAATAAATGAGTCATATTTATCATTGATATCATGTTTACATTCAAAGATGTCCTTCTCATGCATTCCGAGAGAACTGTTTAGATAAGAATGAAACTGTTTTTTAGATCAATTCATTTGTGGTGATAGACGTGAAGACCTGTTATCAGATCAGATCCAAGAACTTCAGGCCTGACGTCAATCGTTGTGTCACTAAATGTAAGGCAAACGTAATGTTTGTATGAATTGAGTGATTGTTTTGAAAACATTTGAAATTTCGGTGATTTTGACGAAACGGCTGAAGATATCAAAGACTGACCACATGTTCACCCGAAGCATTCAGGCCGACCACAAGGACCTGATCCATGACATCGCTTACGACTACTACGGCCGACGTTTAGCCACTTGTTCTTCGGACCAAAGCGTCAAAGTATGTGAAGAATTATCTTAAGATTTGACTCACTTTTTGACCTCAGGTTTGGGACATCGGAGAAGACAATCAATGGGTTTGTACTGCCTCTTGGAAGACACACTCGGGCTCGGTCTGGAAGGTCACGTGGGCTCATCCAGAGTTCGGCCAAATCCTGGCCACCAGTTCTTTTGACCGAACGGCCATTGTTTGGGAGGAAATGAGTAAATCATTTATTGATTCAGTTGTCGATGGATTTGATTATCACTTTGTTTGTCATCAGTTGCCGACAGTAATAACGGAGAGCGGAACCAATCGGTTTGGATTAAAAGACATTCTTTCGTCGACAGCCGAACCTCTGTGACGGACGTGAAGTTCGCGCCCAAACACGCGGGTCTTTTGTTGGCCACCTGTTCTTCAGACGGAATCGTCCGCATATACGAAGCGCCGGATGTGATGAATGTGAGCCAATGGTCGGTTCAATACGAGATAGTCTGCAACAAAGCCTGTAGTTCTCTGACATGGAATCCATCGCTTTCCCGATTGCGGTCACCGATGATTGCCGTCGGCAGCGATGATACTAATAATACGGGTTCCAAAGTCTTGATATACGAGTACAGCGAGAATCACCGAACGTGGCAGCGATTGGAGAACGTGACTCCAATCAACGACTCGGTCCACGACATCTCTTTCGCGCCAAACGTCGGCCGGTCTTACGATCTGCTCGGAGTCGCGACCACCAAAGACGTGAAGATCCTTTCGATCGCTTTGACACCAATCGAACCAATAGCCCAACAAATGGGACAATTGGCTCAACAAATGATTGATAAGACTCGTTATGAAATACGAGTCGTCGCCAGTTTTGAAGACCACGGCTCACAAGTCTGGAGAGTCTCGTGGAATATCACCGGAACTATTCTGGCCTCGTCTGGCGATGACGGGACTGTTCGGCTCTGGAAAGGTGACCACAATATGTCTTATGAGAGTCTAATGTTTATTCCAACGAACAGCCAATTATCTGGAAAACTGGAAGAATGTGGGCGTTCTTAAGGGCGACGGCTATGTCGGCACCGGAATCAGCAATTCTTTTCACAGCGATTCCAACGGTTCGACAAACACTCAGAACAGACACTTGCGATCGATCTCTTCATTTCATAACTAAACAACTGATCCGACAGTCCATCGATTCGCCAAACAATTCATTCTTTTATTCTTTTGTTATATTCTTTATTTGAATCGAAATAAAATCAAAGATTATTTTATCACTGAAATGGTTATCTCATTAATAGTTTATATTATTTGAGATTATATTACAATTAATACTATTTATAATTAATGAAAACTATTTATAAAACGAAATAAGTTTTTATGCGAACAATGACTGAATAGCAGAGGCCTTACAAAAGAATTTAATTGCCGTCGAATTAAATATTGAATAAATGAAATAAAAGTGAAAATAATAATAATAATAATAATAATAATACAAATGTGAAATTTAAATGTGAAATGAGCTGACATTTCAAACCGAAGGCGAGTTCTGGACCCCTGAGTGACAGTCCTCTACAATCTTAACTGAAAAACTCTCGTTCGACGGCTAAAGCCATCTCTTCGTCGACCGAACCGATCGATCCGTTATCAGTGGACTCGTCGTCCTCTTCGGCGTTGTTTCGTCTGCTTTCGTAATCAAATGAGTCTCGAGTCGAGTCATTCACTTCATCCAAATCTTCTACTCTTTGACTACTCTTTGATTTCTTGTTTTTATTCCAACCCTTCGGGAACTCTCCGTCGTTGTCATCGGACTCTTCGCTCGAAGATTTCATTTGTCTTTTTTCACATTTACTTTCTTTAACGCCTTCGATATCGATTTCACTCTCGCTGTCGGTGTTTCCAGTGCTCAGTTCATCGCCTTCACTGCACGCGTCGTCCACTTCTTTGCCCATACTTCTCAAGTCATTGGAGGAAAAGCCCGAAAGTGGCGAAAACTCCAACATATTGTGCGGTTGGAACTGCTCTTCATCTTTATTCAGTCCTTGGTTTGACTGCTCGGCGACTGAATCGTTCTTTTGAGATGTGTTTTGTGTTTCACTTTGCGGTCGAATTCTTTTTCCTGTTTTAGGATCATATGTGGCATAAGTAGCGGCAGTTTGAGGTCTGGTCGGTATCGGAGTCTTTGGCGACGAAACTCTTTCGCCAGAATTACTTTGATGTTTAGTAATGACAGATCTTTCGTTTGAATTCACCTCTTTTTCCAAAGGGTATAGCCTTTCATCGACCCGTTCCCACCGTTCACCACAACATATGATCCAATTCTGGTTAACGATCCAAATGTTCTTCGATTTAACGCATTTGTTAACCTTAACGGTTCCCCATTTGGCGGCGACTAAGTGTGTTGTTTTGGGCGATCCGTTCAGCACCGGATCATTAGTGATGTTCGCGCCCAGACTTTTGGCCAAATTAAAGAGTCTATTCTTTTCGGGCGGACTATTGGTGGGAATGATTCCACTGAAGACAATGTTAACGCCTCTCAAAACGCTTTTGCGAACTCTTGGAATCACTTCTTTGAGATCAGGAATCTTAATCTCTTCGTCATCGCTCTTGTATTTCATCTTTTCGTCGTATTCTTTGTAATATTCCGAATGAATTTTCGTCAAAATCTCTTCCAGATATAAGAGATAGTCGTCGTTGTCATCTAAAACCTCTTTTAACGTCAAGCTCTTCACATCCAAAGATTTTTCGATATTTTCTTTGATTTGCGATTTGTTAACAGAATTACTGTCATTAGAATCAGAAGATTCCGTGTCTTTAATCTGAGGACTCGTAACTGAAGTTTCATTTTGTGGTTCATTCAAAGAATCAGTTGGTTTGGAATCACTTTTTTCTTTGGTTTCGTCTTTGTTTTCACTTTCCATTTGATTGTCTCTAATCTCTGATTCCTTATCGTCGGTCTTATCGCCAGCACTTTCATCAGGCTTTGCCTCTTCTTTGGCGATGTCTTCCTTTTGTTTCGTAGATCCCTCTGAGCTTTCATTGGCAATGGAATCGCTTTTGTTTTCAACCGATTCAACATTTTCTTGAGAGTATTCCGAGTCATCGATCTGTTTATCCGTGTTTTCAATTTTGGTGAACTCTTCGAGAGCGTCCACTTTGTTTTCGAGATCACTCTCTTGGGCTCCGAAGACATTGATGAGAGCCCTTTCGGGTGCGTTGATATCACCCGTGTCTCGGAAAGAGATATAAGGCTTGACTGCAACCAAATTTGGCGCGAAATTCCAGACGTCTTCGCGATCATCAATAATACAGACCATTGAGTCCCCGCACGGAAACAAAGATTTCATATTTCCGGTCTTGAGGTTCGTGTCTAAGCATTCGTCGCGAGAAAGTATCCTATCCTTCGGGAAATACTGTTCCTTTGGATCCATGAGATGTGCGATCGTATGAGCATAACGTCGGGCACCGAATGTGCAGATATGGAGCTCAAAGAGTTTGGACATCGACTGCAAGAACTCCATTGTGTGTGGTCTGAACTTCGTGTGATACCACTGTGTGTGCGGTCCGTAGAGCTGGAAGTGATGAACAGATGGCATATCGTGAGGAACGTTATGATTGGTTGAGTGAATGAGAGTCTGATCCAAATCGACCAGAAGTACGAGCTTTCGGTCCTTCAAAAGCCTTTGTTCGTCAGCTCTGCCCAGAGTTTCGGCTCTTTCTTTGCTGACCCGAAGTTCGGGCACTGAGTGAACCATTGAGATCGATGTCAATTCTGCGATACGTCTTCGTTGACTGTCATCCAGAGTATTGATATTAGCGCCACAATCGGCGCACAAGTCTTTCATAACTGTGTTGTGAAGACATTCGGTGTATTGAATGATCACTTCGTTCGGAAGCACTAAATCGCCCTCTTTTTTGACCAAATTGTCGATAATTATCCCAACTTTTTTGGACTTGTATTTCATTGTCTCTCCGGTCGGCTCAAGACTTGAATCACTGCATTTGCGGTAAGTGAAGAGCAAATGTCCGCTTTGGCCGATTCGGGCGCCGACTTTCACTTTCCATTTGTCCAAAATGACCACATCTTTGCCATCGAAACGGATCTCCTGTTTGTCTGAAGACATCGCGAATCGCGAATCCGTTTGCGAAACGAGTTTTCGCTTAATTTGAAACCAAATTAAAAATTTATAAACAAATTAATTGTTTTTTAGTTTCATTTGTTTACTTTTTCACTTATGACCGATGATTTGGACCCAAAACACATTCAAATGCCATTCATTTGTGTTTACAAAACGTCCCAAAAGTTCTAAATTTAACGTTTGAAACGTTTGTCATTAAAAACTTCAGTAAAATCTCTTAAAATAATAAAAACTTTTAATTACTTTCCATTACTTTATTTCATCGAATTTCGATAAAAAATATCAGAAAATCTAAAATTCAAAGAAAAATAACTGATTTTGACTCCACTTTAAGCCAACGAATCATTGAATTCGATCTAAACCTCAATCAGAGCCCAAACTATTGTCTGAAGAGAGTCTCACATAAAAGCCATCTTCACTTCAAATGACATCCCTTTCAATGTATTATTGGTTCAAAACGTAAACCCCTTTAGAGTCACAGCGTTTGTGAGACATAACTGACAAGTCTTTGAGACGATGGTCTGATGGGAACCGCTGTGACCCGAGTGGCCAACCGATAGTCTGATGGCTTCTTCGGAGACCACAGAGTCTGTCCACCAACTGAGTCGATCTGAAGCCAAGACTGCTTTGACGGAAGCGATTCGAGCCATCAATGAGCCGAAAAACTGCCAGAAGATGACCGCCGCTCGACTCGGTTCTGATCGGTCGGACACTGCAGTCGACGGACAACATGTGATACCACAGTTAGAGGCCGTTCGTCACATGCAATGTGTGTTTCCGATGGCCACTCAAATGGTTATCGAAGTGATAGCCAATCACGGCTTTCCAGCGACGGGCGAAGGACTGATTCAGTTCACTCTCGCGGTCAGACAATTAGAGCGCTTCGACGAAGACATCAAAAGACTTAATACTCAACTGAAACGACTATTTCTGCCAAATCTACGGACGGTTTGCGGAAACAAATCGTCTGTCGTTTGAAATCAAAGTTTTAAACAAAATATGTGTTCATTTAAATCGACATTCAATTCAATAATTTATTTAAAACTTTATTTATATATTAATTAAAAATTATTTATCGAATCCTTCGTTACATTTGTCATAAGATTTAAAACATAATTTCATTTCTTAAAGGTTTCAATAAATGTCATAATCATTAAAATAAACTAAATATAAATTCCCTCCGAATGTGATCCATATCTTCCATATTTCCCAATTGACTATCAATTCTTCAGAATTCTCTTCATTTGTCTATTTTGGTACTGAAGAGTGTCTTCCGCTCTCTCGGCTTTGCCGGTAATTCTATCAATGGTTTGGTTCTGTACTTCGATCTCATTTCCTAAATTGAGAGCCAATCCCTTCAGTCGACCCAATCCGAGGTCTATTTCAGACAGATTTTCATTGAGTTGTTCATCGATTTTCCGCGAAATCGACATATTGTCTGATCTTTGGGTCGGTTCGGACCAATCGTTTCTTCGGTAAGAGTTGTCTTCCATAGAGACCGGACTCTGGGTTTGAAAGGCCGGACGGTTTGCACTGTTCTGACCGTTTGGTCGAGGGATCGATGGATTGGTCTCACCGTTTCGGGAGAAGTAGTTCTTAAAACCACCGAAAAAACTTTTCATTGAAGTTAAATGTTTTTGCGATACTCTCATCATTGAATTCATTGAATCTAATTTCTCCTCCACATTATCGAGTTGTTCTCCCTGTCGGGCCAACTCTTGGGCCGTTTCAATACCCGTCTTCTCGGTCTCGAACACCAGACCTAAAGACTTTTCAGAGCTCTGAAGAGTTCGCTCTTCGATGGCACGTCTTTCTAACAACAATTGTCTTTTCTTTTCTTCCCAATCATTGTTAGTCTCGAAGCTGTTCTGCGTATTGTTTGCCAACAAATAACCCGATCCTTGTTGTGGATGACGAAGGAATGTCATGTCATCGACATCTTCGGCGTCGTTCGAGGTATTTATACCTCTTATACTGTTTCCGTACGACATGTTTGCGAGGAATGACTGAACACAGAGTTAAAAGTAACTCAAGAAGTGAACGAAGAAGTGAATGGTATGTCAGAAGCGGCGGATCTGCAGATCAATTGTGAAATCTGATGATCATTATTATGGTTGACATCACTTGAGATCACTTGACATCACTGGTGAGTAATGTTTATCATTGCCTTCAATACAGTCTGACTGAAGAATGTGTTCACAGTTTTCCTCTCATATCATATCAAATGTCAACAAATGTTTATCACATTTGAGACTCTCTTTACGTCTGCACAGGTCTGGCAGTGATCACAAAGTATGGACATCTCATTGATAACAAAGATGTTAAACACAGTTATCGCGCGATAAATCTAATCATTTATTTAATCAACTTTTGAATAATCAAACAATTAATTTGTTTAAAGTTTTTGTAAACAAATATTTGGTGACAAAGAGGTCTCAGACCTGATCCTAAAGTAACGTCTCGTTTGACCGAACCGTTAAATGTCTTCACAATCTTTGAAGCATTGCTTTAATGGCGAACCGTTTGTGACAAACGATTGACTGGTTTTTGGTCTCATTTATGTCAACCGATTGACGGACATGTCCTCAAAGGCCGGCCAATCGTTCCGTATGTCCGACGGGGACTGGATTTGTGAGGACCAGAACTGCCAGAATATAAACTTTGCGCGAAGAATGAATTGTAATATCTGTGGAAAAGATAAACCAATTGATTCGCGGCTCAAAGACAAAGATCCCGATAAGAAGCGGAAAATGGGTCACGAGATCGGGAAAGCGGCGGCGGACAAGTCTAAAGGTCTCTTCTCAGCCGACGACTGGCAGTGCGGACGGTATGGACGACCGACTCTTTGCTGAGCCATAGTTTGCTTTGCACTCAATCGATATGTTGTGCATTGTTTGAGTCTATGTCTGTCCACCCGTCAGGTGCGGAAATGTCAATTGGGCCCGAAGGTCGACCTGCAATATGTGTTCGGCTCCCAAGTTCGGCGAAAACGAGGAGCGGACGGGTTTGGGCGGCGGGTATAACGAACGCGAACAGGTTGAGTACGTCCATAGGAGTGACAGCGACGACGAATTCGATGACTTCGGCCGACGCAAGAAGAAAATGAGACAAAGCAAGAGCTCAGATGACTCTACCAATGAATCACATAAGAGTAGCTCCAAAGACAAAGACAAAGACCGCGCAATAGATGACTCCAAAGACTCTGAAAGCAGTGATCACTCAGAAGATGACGACGAAGAGGACGACGAGAGCGGAGATGTTTCCAAATACAAACTCGATTCCGACGAAGAAGAAGACGATGAGGAGGAGGAGGAGGAGGAGGACGGCGAAGAAGACCTCTCCAAATATGACTTAAGTGATTGTCTCGAAGACAAGAAGTAATGTCGGATCACATTTGTGTCACACTTTTCGTTTGACTCTTTCATATGAATTACAAGTCATTTGTTTTATCATTAGATAAATAATCGAATCGATAGTGAATTAAATTATTTATCGATTCGATTGACTTCTCATTAAATGCCAAACGATTAACGATTTTAAATCACTTTTATTTCAATAGTTTTTATGTATTCATAAATCGATTTGGTTTTAAATAAAATATTCATTTGTTTAATATTTAAGTCAACAAAACTTTATCTTTAAGTTAAGTAAGAGTTTGACATTATTCGAGTCAACTCTACTCTTGAGATATCACTGAATACTTGGCAACAATTGATAAAACTATACTTGGCTTGAAAATAGAAACAATAACTTTAAGTTGTGTCTAACGAATGAAATAAAGTGAACTTTTTGGGGCACTAATCAAACTGTTCTCAAACTACATTACCAT
>JAQGAJ010000843.1:0-12291 GCA_034689365.1 Liebstadia similis
CGCCATTTTACCCCCCCCCCCTATACCCCCCTGACTCGGCTGAGCTTGCGCATCCCTGCATATGACCAAATAAGCACGATCCAATTTTTATAGGATTCAAAGGGGAGGGTTTGGTCGGAAACATTGGTAAAACTCATCCCTTTTCTATTTGAACAAAGATTAATGAAACCCTGAATTTCAATATTTTTGGTATTGATTTGAATTGAGAGGAATTGTATTCTAAAGGGCGTCCAATAAAACATCTGATATTGTCTTCGAGACAACACAACTCACAAACGGGTATATTTTGAATTAAATTGCAATTTAATTCAGTTTAAATTAAATTCTCGCCCTCTGTTGGAAATTATCCTATGGGGGTATTTGTGTTAGTCATCCTTTGTATCCCTTGCGCATCCCTTGTATATTCTAATGAAGGTTTGAATATTTCAGTCAAAACTGATTGAATTGAATGGAATTATACATCGGATGTGATGAAAGATAATCAAAGCCCTCAACAATTCATTGTTTATGAATACTTCAAACGCCTCCAGAATTTGTTATCAATTATTAATTACAAAATTTTGAATAAATAATTAATTAGAATAAGAATTATTGAGTTAATCCAAAGTTGAGATTCAATTCATAAGAGCATTAGATATTGATTGAAAATATAGTTCACATTTAGTTTTGATAACTAATTAGAAACTTTTGAAAAATGCGAGTTTGGGTTCTCATGCGTTACCTCAATATTAATAATATTTAATGTCATTAAGTTCTGAAATAAAAAGAAGCGATTGTTTCTCAAATTCTATGGTCTCAACGATTGGAAGAATTTTAAAAGAAAAATCCGATTTTAGAATAATAAAGCATTTTCTGTAATTTAATTGAAATCTATTTTTCACTCAAAATGAGGCATAAATAAGGTTTTGTATGAAAAGAAGTATGACTTTTGACATTTAAACGAATCACAACTTCAAACTAATTGTTTCATTTTTGATTCATTGCCTTAACTTATCATTTATATCAAGTAAATGTTCTTTTTTGATGGCAAAGCAAGTGATTGACACAAAAATAAGTGAAAATATCTTGAATTCGATTGAATTTACATCACATAATGAAACCCTTGTTTTGACATTCTTTGAACAAAATATTTAATAAATTTCACTCAAATGTAAACTAAAATAAAAAACAAATAATTCGGTCTTTTTATGCAAAACCTCTTCGAAAGTCTTAACGGATTCAACCATTTATTGTCTTTTTCTGGTTCTTTGGTCGGACTCTATGTCTGCGATCTCTTAGACAAAGATTTTTTGCTTTCTTTAGCCCCAAATGTATATACGTTTGCATTAAGTGTTAGAAGAGATAAAAGAGAATAAGAAATAAAATTTTGATGAAAAGACAGAAATATTGGGAAAAAGGCTTTCGGTTTAGATATAAAAATCGATTGAATTCGCATTAAATATTGAGTTCAGTTCCGATAAAATCAACCTTTTCTTCATTAAATTATTGAAATATCTTTACCTTATTTTTATTGCACTTTAATTCAAGTCATTTGTTGACTAAAACTCATTCAGTTTATTAAAAATTTATGTAAAGTTCATGTCTTTCGCCAAAAACCGATTTTTCAGACTTCAGTCGAGGGACTAATAAATGATCGCAAAAATCGAAGATTTGATTAATAGTTTTGAATTCAGGAGAATCTTAAGTCAAACTATTGGAAGATTTGAGTCGAGAACGAGATAAGCCTTTCTTATTGATTGAGATCTCGATTCTAATGATTAAAACTTTTTTATTTAAGAGTTGTTTAACCTTTAATTTATTTGCAAACCTTAACCTCTAATAACCAAATAATTATCAAATAAGAGCTCTAAAGAATAGATTTATGATATAATTATCGACAACAATTCAAACACTCAGGCGTTTTCATTGTTTATATCCGAATTGAATTTATTAATTAAATTCAATCCAGAATTTCAATTATAAGTTGAAACGAAATGAGGGGTTGAGAAGACACTCACCGATATAGTCTATGAATCCAACCTATGAAACAAAAATATACAATTAGTTTAATATTCATTTAATATTAATACTTAGATAATAGTAGTTATTAATAATGAGAGGATAGACAATCGGAACAATCGGGTTATTATTTTAAAAAGAATCGGTGTTTTCCTCCGACAAAATAAAACTAATGATAAATTATGAATCCGTAATAAAATATTTAATTAAAGGTTGAGATTATTTTCCGCAGAACTGGCTATCAGTCAGACCTGTCCTTCCGATAGATATTACCGTTATTTTTGTTCAATTCGGAGAAAATGCAAATTTTTTGTTTATTTATCCGGTTTTGGCCGGAAATCACTTGAAATGTAATTATTTTATTATTTTGTATACAAATTATATGAAAACCAATCGGTGTCTCAATGATTATGTAAAGCAATATTTGATAAAATATTATCGCAAACGAACAAAGATTATTCAAGTTTTGCCTCAATCGATACAACAGAGGACCTCATTATTTCACGAATCAAAAGATACTGAATATAGGAATTCGAGTTCAAGTCTGAAGAAATTTGTCGACAAAATGTTAGGAGCCAGGCCTTAATACTCAATACTCTTTCGAACAAATTCTTAAGTATTTATAATAATTGCGAAGATTATACAGACTTTAAGACTTTAGGAAAACTTTGAATTTTAAATGTCATAAAATGATAATATTTTTCGAGTACTAACGAGTCATAGCATTCAAGTTTTCATTCGACAGGGAATTGGAAATTAGTCTGACTTTAATATATCAGCAAAAAATCAATGAAAAAAAGTAATCAATGGTTAAAAATGAAATGAAACGGTTTCACAGTTTCAATGACGAGTAATCCCTCAATACTTTTGTAAAAATTCAAATTCAAATCTATTGTTTAAATGTTTATTAGAATCGAGACATTTAAGAATTATCGAATGAATGTGTCGGATATGCCAATTGTGTCAATTGTACCCATTGTGGCATCAATTATTTGACTCAAACTCGAGGTATAAGACCTGCAATTATATTGAGTTTCGCTGTTTTGTAGATAAATATAATCAGAAGTGATGAGAATTGGGACCGAATTTGCATCGAAGAAGCGATAGTCAGACAAATCGATCGAAGCTCTCATCCAAGAAGTCTAACATTGCCTTCAAATGTGTCTCTCATTATAATAAGTTATGTGACGGACAGTAAGTCCTCGAAATCACTTGAGAATTGTTATGTATATCACAAATATAAAGAACTAAAATTAATGTTTACTATATTCTAGTGAAATATCTGGTTATCTCTATCTATATATCAGTCATGTGGTGGACATCTCTTTGATTCCAATCAAAATACATATAATATAAGTCCACTTAAGACAATCGAAATGTTGTTCAATGAATTAATTATTCATTCATAGAATGATTCATTGAATGAAATCCAAGACTTACTGATAATAAATATAATTACATCTCTATATTTGAGTTCACACACAAAGACAATTAACAACAAAAGCTGGCCATCGCTGGCATCCGTCCATTCCATCCCTAATTCCCTTCTCTCGACAATTATGATAGCGATGTCTCGCAAACAATGAAGTGTTGAAATCGATGGACTTAGAAATGAAGTCCTTTTGCTGGCAATAGTCGGCAAAATTGGTTGCAAATGGTAAGTACGGGAGAGACTGAGAGACGGTGAGAGACCCTAAGACACTATAAGCTCGGTTTAATGAATGTGCCTAAAAGTACCTCAACTCAAATGAGGCAAAACTCGATACCGAATTGACGGATAGAAAGTGCTCTGAAATATCGATCGACAAAACAAGCATTTTTGAGAAAAACAAGGATTAAATGAAACGAATGTTTGAATCTTTTGATAATAAAGAGTCAAAACTCTGAACATTAGGACAAAGGCATAAATTATTGTCTGAATTGAGAACATTTGCTAAAACTAATGATAAATCACTTGAAATTATATTTAAGACTAAAAATATTAAAACTTTTCAATTTTGTTCCGAAAGGCATATAATTTGTCTGCGAGTGTGAGTCTGAGGAACGACTGATTAGAGGTTAGGAGAGATCTAATGGAACTCTAGATAAAAGTGATGTCAGACCTGAGACTTCTCGATGGTTGCATTGAATCTATCACACATTGGACTGATGTCGAGGCCGAGTGACCTCTCTTTGTCTCCCTGTTGGAAGAACTCTTCCATAACCAGAGCGACCCAACGCTTATAGATGTCGAGTCTCTTCGTCGGATTACTTAAGTCCGCGCAATGCAACATATTTTGAAGCACTTGTATTCGTTCGGTGTAGTTGTCGAGGAGAAGAACCCCACTTCCGGCCACTTTCTTTGTCTCAACCATTGTCTTGAGGTCGGCTAATAAGCTCATGTGTTTTGACATATCTGTGGCCAATACCATATCGATGGTCATCTTCCGTAAGGTTTGTCTTTGCTTTTTAGTTAGGTTAACAAAAATGTCAGTCTCTTCCTGTTGAAGCACTTTGAAGGCAACCGCGAGTGAGTGGTTCTCCAGCACAGACTCGTCGTTATACATGAGGGCCAACTCCGAGCTCGAGTTCACCAGATATTGATTGGTCACTCCCGGGTGGTCCACGTCATGGATGGCGGCCGCGAACAGAGCCGTTAGTGTTTCCAAATCAGTGAAAACTGACTGAAATTAATAGATAAGTATTTTTGTCATTCAAACTATTTTTCAATTAATACAATCATTTACTCAAAACAATACACAGATTCTTGACTCCAATTCTGTAATTCTGTCCCAATTCTGAGTATTTCACTGAAATCTATTCGAATTACAGAATCTTTGCTTACATTGAATTATAAATTGATTTTAATTCAAAACTTTAAAAATAAATAAATTAGAGAAAAGTTTGAGTGAATCGATAGACTCTAACGAATCAAACCCTATATTCTTATGGAATACCTGAGCAAACAGTCAATAATTAATGGAACCGAAAGCACAAAAACGGAGAACAAGAGACAGAAGACTCTTCGGTCTGAACCAGACTTACGTCGAGTGCCGGCGATAAGAGGAGGACGTGAACCGACTGAACGACGTCCGCCGCGTGAAGACTATTATGATAAGGAACGTTGAGGTAGTGCTCTTCCAGAGTCATCATGAAGTTTATGAATTTCTTTGACGGAATTTTAAATGTCTTTATTAAATCACGTGCCTATGGATAACAAATTGAATCCAATTAGAAGATCATTAATCATCTGAACCATTGTTCGTCGATAATTCATCAAATTATAACAATGTTATCATAATTTAATCATTTGGTCGTTTAGATCATTTAGATCACGGGCAAAGTGTGATCCGAGCAGAGAGTAATGGAAATTATTAATAGAGGTAATAAAGATATGCTGATTGTGTTGATTAACACATATATTATATCTAAATTAATAATTTATCGAATTTTATGACCAAATAAATAAAAATAAAAGTCCTGACGATCGCGGACTCAATATTACACAACGAGAATATTTCGTCAGATATATTACACATTGGGCTGAAAAGGGAATTAAACGTCTGTTCGCGAAATAAAGTCTTGTTTCAGCAGAAAATGTGATCAAATATTACATTGACATCACTTTTATGAAAAATGATCTCTGATTTGATCGCTCAACAGAATCAGGTCTCTCGACATGTCTTTCCGATTGACCGAATCGAATGAATCGATGGACTCAGTGGTCAGTTATTTAAATGGCTTATTGGCTGTAATCCAGGGTATCGTCAATTGATTGATCAGATCTTTTGCAAAACAAATGCTTCCCATTCTCTAAAAGGATGGTTAGATTAGAAGAACCGCTCATTTAATTTGATGGCAATCATAATATATTCTTGAGTTAAGACCTGACATGGTTTTCATTTTAAAGGCTAATCAAAAATACCATAAAATTGTTTGAATCGTTTGTAACGATAATAAAGAGAAGAATAATATGAAATAAGTATCAAATAATTTGATATAAAATATGATATTTTTTTAAAAACAGGACTCACTCTGACAATGGTATACATAATCGAAGTGAGAGGATGTTTGTTAGAGAATTCCGCGACTTTAAACAAATCGATTCCCCATTTGTCGATCTCTTGATAAATGTTTTCGAGTTCTTCTTCGTTCGGTGTTTCGACGCCAAACTTCGGTAATTTGGTCAGACTATTGGTATGACTTAACGGTTTCTTAACGCCTGTGATCTGTGACATGGTTTGGCCGGCAGTCTTGACAAAGACCTCGGGTCGAGGACCTGGCACTATGCTCTTAGCCGTGGCCACCACATGGCCGGTGGCCGACGTCTGTGGCTGTTGAGCGATGCCGTCCTCTAACCTAAGAAACGGAAGATCGAGCTCTTCCTGTTTGTCTGCATTGAAAATTTTATTTTCTACGAATTAAAACTCATTTTTCAATAAAGATTTCAATAAATGGTATAAACAAAAGACAATTACCGAGAAATGTGCGAAAAATATATTCGGATATTTGAGACCCAGATTTGGTTTCGGAGAAATGGCTGAGTTCTTTGTTGAGCATTCGCCTGAACTTGGAAGTGGCCATATCTCCGACCGACCGGTGGGTCTGAATGGTCTCCAACTGATCCAAACACCAGTCCAGCTCTTCGAGAGTATCGACCGCTAGTTTGTTGACCGCATCTTCGGTTAACGACTGTTTCGACTGTTGGAGCTGTTGTTGGAGTGATGTATAAGAGGGACGTCTGTTCTCTTTAGGCCTGTCATCGATGGCAATGACGTGCCGTTAGTTTAGCCGTCAGTCAATCAATTATTCATTCAGTCATTTGACGAGAATTTGAAAATTTGTTTTCATTTATATTTATACTAATTTGTGGCAAAAAAAACGGAAAATTATGGCAAAAAAGGAATCGAGAAATAGATTTCAATAAATTTTGGTCGAAATGAAAGCTGACTAAAGAGGAAAACCAGTTCTGGTTTGGTCTGAAAACAATGCATTTGAACGACAAATGCAATTAAGCAAACACTGACATAAAATGTGTTATCACTCGTCAGATGAGAAATGATTATCATATCGTCATCGGAGGTAATATACCTATTGACTGGACATGGTACATTCGTTATGTGAATGTAGTTGTTCCGCACATTCCGAAGACTGGCCAGGATTTGTGCGAATGGAGTGACGATCAGATCCTCGCCGTGTCTGCCGTTAACACAAATCGATAATTAATTATTGTTTTAATTATATTAATAAAGCATTTAATTGTAATTTATTTCAATTATTTGACGCAAAATAACATTTATTGCAAACAAGAGTGCAGTCAAAAGAATGAAAAGGCGATCAATTAATTGTGTTTAAGAACCAAATGAAAAATCAGTTTCAATAATGGCTTTTATTCGCAAAAATTCTCTATTAATTAATTCCATTCATATTAATGAAACCAATGATACATTTGTTCCTCAGAATAAACAGAATCCACACAAAGAAAGGGCTCATCCATTGAACGGCCGATAATCGATTAGAAGCCTAACCTAACCATCAGATTCTATTAATTACTAACTAAGAATTCCGCGGACACTGAGTCAGGAATTCGGGGCAAACAATGTTAAGAAACCAATTCGGATGAACCGATCGGTGAAAGAGACGGAAGAAAACACTTACGTATAGTGTATTTACCGATCCTAACGATGTCAATCTGAACGAACACATTAGAAACGGAAAATTAAAAAAAATTCAACGATAAAAACTTGAACGACGAGGTGAATCGTGAACAGTATGTAATTGAAAACAAAGTTATCGATTATTTTATTGATCAAACGGCGAAACTTTTGCAGCTGTTCTCTGGAGACGACGTTCCTCTACACCAGAGCTCAGACTCTCAGTGTTTACATCGAGTAAATGTTAGGTCTTTTGTGTTTTCACATAATTCAGTGGTCGCACAAAAAACTATTTCAATATAAGTTTTAATGTAAACGTAAACACAATAAAAATGTTTCATTACTTGAGATCTTTTAATGAAATGACCGATAGTTTTAAAGTGAATTCTATGCTATCATATCAGGCGATAAGCCCGAGGACATCAAAACCAATCCAATAATTGTTTTATTACTCAATTTGAGCTCAAATTTGCAAAACAAACAGAATTTTCCTCTAAATTGAATTAAATTCTAAGCAAAAGTGTAGAGACTTTTAGATTCAATGAAAATCATTACAGAATTTGTTCAAAATTTTTAATATTTTAGAATAATTTCATATTTAAATTGTGATATTTGATTGCCTTCGAGTACTTCTAAGAATTTATGAGTGGATATCGATCTAAGATTCAAAGAATTGTCTTCTCGTGATAGAAATCAAGAATAGATAACTCAATAGACGACAATGTCGTCAACACTTTAATATGAAATCGCGTTTAAAAACAAAAATAATTTTTGCGCGGACTCACAAGAATTGAGAATTGTTTTCTATATTCATGCGAGAGATTAGACTTTATTTTTCGAAATTTTTCTTTAATCATTAAAATCAATGTTTATTTTGTTAGAGAATATTGAAATACAGAGGAAAGAAAGGACTTGTGATGAGTTGAATGGGACTCAAGAGTTTGTAAAGAATAGGAAAGCAATTAGAATAGGAATCAACTCTTTGTTGTAATCGACAATTTGAGTTACATCACCACTGATTGGGTTACTCTGAGTGGGAAGGGATGAGAGATGAGAGCAATCCATCGCTTTTTAAACATTCAAATGACTAATTATTAAAGTCTATTTCAAAAGTTTAATCAATTTTCGGCAAAATCTTTGCAGAAATTTGAAAATCAAATTCTCAATCCCTAAGCGAATGGTATATCTATCGAAAACGGATGAATGAGAGGAAAATATAAGAAGAGAACTATTTTTGGACCATTCAAAGGACAAAATTGAAGGAATGGGGGGAAAGAATATTCACGCGAACTAATTATGATAATCATTGCTTAATTAGGTCTAAATTCGGTTGAATTGATTTGGATCTAACTTAACAGTCGAGTTGTAACAAAATTTAGTTTAAATTCTGTTTCCGACGATATAATTAGGTCAAGAATAGGAGGTTTGAAACGATCCCTCCCTTTAAGCATCTCTGACTCAAAAGTTTCATTAAATTCTTCGCCCAAAACATCTTTAAATGTCAAACAAATTCAATTGAATTTACGTTTAAGTGGATTAAACTCTATAAAAATTACAAAAAACTTAGTTATTTATTAGAAACTTGTCGTTTACACACATATCTATATTCAAGGCTTCAATTGATTTTGAAATTGAAGACAAAAGAGACGATCAATGGCTTCATATAAGGAGACCATTGAATCCCTACTATTCGTTGACCAATAAAATGAATGCTTTTCGAGAATTACATCAAAATTCTATCAGAATTTCAAATGCCTTCAGCTCTGAACAAATCATTTTGAAAAGTATTTGATCGCGATTTACATTCTTTCACATCGATCACAGAATTTCAATCGTATGTGAATTAAGTCTAAGAGTCTTAGAGTATATTTAATTAATTCAACCGAAAAAATGATTAACAAAAGGTTCGCTCAATTTCCAGATCACTAATAGAGTCGGGACTGACGTTAATATCGATTACAACGAATACTTTCATATAATTAACGAGAGTTTGAAATTTCATTTACGAAACATATCACAAATTAACAGACATTGGACTCAATATCGCAATAATATTCTTGTAATTAATTCTTTATTTGGTTTTGAATATTAGATTTTAGGCAAAAGCTTAAGAATCGAAAGCAAAAGAGAATTCTGTCGACAAAAGACTCTTTTGTCTGAATATTCATGAATTGAAATAATTATCTGTTTATCTAATGAACTCTCAAATGAGAATAAAAATTAAAAATTAGTGAAAACAAAAGCCGTTTTCAAAGATTCGTAGAGAGAATCAGCGAATCAGTCGAACCGTAACTTTGGAGTCAATATTTGCCTTACATTTAGTTTAACAGAGAAGTCATTTAAATACACATCTTTGACAATAATTATGATTTGAAACACGAAATGCTTACCAAATGCTAGTTTCGGTCTTCAATTCGTTTTGTTAAACAAAAATTAAATCCTCGACTAATTTAATGGCGATCACGGACTCTGAAAATCTTATCCACTCTTAAAAGAATTCTTTTGAAGAGAAAGTGAAAAACTTTTAGCATTAATTCAATTGAAAATCGACTCAATTTAGAAGGAATTCATTAAAACGAGAGAATATTCTTCTGATTGAATCATTTGAATCGTAAGTGGAATTCTGAAAATGTTTATCTCATCATTAATCAGTGAATTAGAGAATAATTTAATTTGCATTTAGAGTTCATTTATTAATACCGAATAAATTATTTGCGAATTGAATTAAATTTTTGGGATTAATTCAAAACTAAAATCACAGAAAATTTGAATTAAAGATTAAAGTTTAGCGGAAATAACTCATAGAATCGATTGACACAAATATAAATGGATTTTTGTGACATTACGTGAAGTCTTGATCGCAAAGACTGTCTGACTATGACTTCGGACCGATATTCAAGTGAAATACGATCAGAGATGCGATCGAAACGCGATTTTCATATGATTTGTTTTATCGGATCTGACCGTAGATTAAAGACAATAATAATAACAATAAATTCATTTTCCTTTTCCATCGCTTTCTCTGTACTCAAAGTATTTTTTCAGACAAAATAGCGGATGAAATGCAATATAAGAGTGCATTCACTCGAATGTATGACCAAATGGTCTCAATTATTGATCTGAAGACGTCTTACTTCTAACTCTCTTTAACATCAGATGTGATCCGAAAAAGGCTTTACCAGAACTGTTAAACTCATTGCAAATCTTTAAAAAGACTCGAAATATAATGCGTTTTTCATACAATAAAAGACTTATTAAATTATATAAAGCAAAATGATTGAAATGAAAGATTGGACATATTTAGGCAATTGAAAGATTGGACATTCGGACAAAGAATGGACAGATCTGACAGACTGGACAGACGGGAAGCACCCGATTGGCTGATTTGGATGACAACCCAATTCAATCTCTACTGAACTGTTCTCAAGACATCGATCACTTGTCTTTCGACTGACTTTTACTGACAAACGAACGCAATATTTTCAAAACTTATCCCTAATCTGAATGTAAATATGAGAGAGAGATGTGACTAAAAATAATCTCATCATTAAAAGTATATTTACTGTTGAATACCACGGATTCGATACAATCTCTGAGAATATTGTTGACTGAAAAACGTGTTTAATATCGCGGAGAAAAAGGTTTTTATTCAAAAGTAGGTCACGGGTTGACTGAAGTCCTAACTTATCTGGAAATTGTTGATAGGGTTTAGTAATTGTAGAATTGGGAACCGAATGCTTGTTAACTCAAAAAGTCCACAATTATTATGCTTCGGGTGAATGAGATTATCACCCGATAGAGACATTCAGACATTGAGAGACATTCATTAACTGATAGGCTATTTGGCTAAAGAAGCCAAACATCAAAAGCGAGAATACATTAATCGCAAGACTGAACACAAAAGAAAAGGTGAGAAAAAGCAATGAAAACGTTATTTGCCTTAAAGAGTAAGAGTAAGACCGCGGCGACGACGGGGCAGTGTTTGTCATATCATACCCGCTCTGAGCAGATGTCCCACTCTTTCGCGGCGATGAATGCAATCGTTCCCAAAATGAATATCTGTTTTTGATTCTTAGGGCCGAAGTGCTGAAAGTCCTGGGAATCATTCCTCCTCCTCCTTCCGTCTCCTGGCGTTCATTTGCCATATTTTTCTTCGAAAATATTCGGAAACAAGATTTGAAACACAGTTTTGAACGATTAGACGATTCACTTAAGACCACAAAAATATGTTTTCGCACAGAATATGCGATAAATTTATTGTCGAGAATAACGCGAATCAAAAATCATTGAAAATGTTTGGCCAAACGGAAAGGCAATCGTTTATCGGCTTTTCGGTCATTCATTCTTTGGGTAAACATATTCAGAAAAATTGTCTCATTTTTTGCATCTGTCGCTCGACTTTCGATGAATTATTATTATTTCCTTAGTTCTGATGTATTACTCGAGGAATCAGTTTATGAAAAAAAAGTTGAGGCGAAGCCAAAAATAGCTAATATATTGAGAGAGAGACCAGAAAATTGATTGAAATTCACAAATAGAACCGAAACATTGAACACGGCTTCAGATTCTCTATGTTTTGTCAAATGATAAGATTTTTTGTTGTCTAATAAATGATAGATTTGTTTGGAATATACAATAAAATTAACGTTTTGTAGACCAA
>JAQGAJ010000844.1:0-12288 GCA_034689365.1 Liebstadia similis
TTGCAATCACTTTTTAACTCATTCGCGGTTTAATACCAAAAGTCTTTAATTTAGATAAATTGAAATATAAATAAAAATTTTGTGTCATTTTTTCAATTTATGGTAATTTGATTGCAACTGAAGTCTAATTCGGAGTAATTTAATAAACTTTTGCTTAATTTTGGACCGAATAAGCCGTAAACCAATTCGTTGGCAGTTAATTGAATTAACGAATTGCTTGATAGAGACCAACAATCGATTGATTCAATTAGTTTCAGAAGTGGTTTTTCAATTTACTCATTTCATAATCTAACAAATCCGTCTGGGTAAACAAAATTTCCCAATGGGCTATATTTTCTAATGCCCTTTGTGTGAGAAGAATGACCGCGCGGTGAATAAGTCTTCGATCCTTTTATATATCGATTGACAAATTGTGTAATAAAAAGCGAATTTATGTCACTCTCTATATCTCAAACCACTTATACCTGGATATTGAGCCAAAAAATATCGTTCGAATAGGAATAGACTTCAGTGACGGAAAAAGTCAGTCAGAGCTCTGTCAGTGATAGTGGAAACCAATCGACAATTGTTCCCAATTCGCGACTGACATCACCACTGTATCAATACATCGATGCACTTACGTGAATGGCATATAAGCAAGATTACCATTTTGTAATCGCTTCTTCTCATTAGTTTGCATTTCTCAGGTCCTGTCTTTACAGCACTCGACTCGAAATTTATTATTTACCACATTCGAGATGCAAAATAAATGTAAATTCCTAGATAAATATTGAATGAACTGTTGTGTTTGTACGATAATCGAATGGGAAGATCACAAGATCGTGGTCACCACTAATTCATGGTATTCGTAAACAGATTTCGATCTACAGATACACTAAAAGTACTATTATTAGGAATAATTCCAATTACATAATACATAAATAGCAATACAATCGCGCCAACAGTTTTCAGGTACAGACAAACTTTACGCCGCCATCAGTTCACGCCTTCGCCGAGTGATATAAATTTGATGAAAGTTACAATTGTTCGGAACAATTGAGTTATAAAAAGTAATATATAATCAAATATTATTATTATTATTATTATTTTATTATACAATTTATTTAATTTATTTATTTGCCAACACGTCGTACGCCAGACACAAAGTCTTCTGATAGAGTGCTAATGACCTTAACCTTTAATATATCCTGGTATTAGTGAAGACTAGAAGGTTCCCGAACCAGGTTAACCGGTAAGGTCGTGGTCATACCGACCCATCAGTCAAGTGATGTTCAGTTAATCGCCTGTTCAGTCAAAATATTAAATATCGATTTGTGACTTATTGTAGTTATCTATCAATTTTAGATTCGCAGCGCCTTTGCTCGCAATGGGCGCAGACATAGACTGAGAGCAGAAAAATAGGGATTAAAGTCCGAAATGATTAAAGTTATGGTATTTATCGGAATAGTTGTGTCGAAGACAACAATAAGAGTTAGGAAAATGGGTTTAAATCATTCGATTATTTTGTTGAACACTCGGCTCCGGGTCTGACATCAGTGAAGAAGTTCTGCAGAACTCAATTCAAATGGATTCTGAAGGTAAGCAAAGTTGTGTCACTTGTCTTGAATGTCACTCTTGGCTGATATAATTGCTTGTTTATGTTGTCAATCACCATGTTCACAATGTTAACTTTGCATCTCATCTCACCAGTGTTCATTGAGCACAAATGTAGCAAGGTGACCAGAGTGAACGACTGGGCCTTCTATTGTCACGACTGCTCCCAACAAGAGTTTAGTGTCATTTGTGTCGACTGTTTCGATAAGAATAGACATTTTGGACACTACTTCGAGACCGTTGTCTGTGAGGCCGGCGTCCGATGCGATTGCGGTAATGATTTGGTCCTTAAGAGCGACGGCTTCTGTGCTAAACATAGTCAGCAGATGTCGAAGAACTTCGACCGCGCGCGGAATCGATCCCTCAAAAGCTCTTCTGGTTCTTCAGTAAAGTCAAGAAAACAGAGCGAATACGTTCCGCACAGAAGAGGTAAAACAAAAACACTAATAAATAGATTGAAAGCTATTTCTGTTAATAATAAATAACAAGTTTATCCCGAATCCAATCAAACAGAGAGCGAAGGCTTCTTTGATGGAATCCTTCACTTGTTTTCCTCAAAACCGTTAGAATTACCGGAATTTTATGATTTGGCAAAAGTATCGAAGTATTCATTGGACGGAATACTAATCGCCAAGTATTTCGACAGAAGTAGAGCTCATTATTTGGAGAATGAGCTCAAACTTAAGAGAATCTACGAAATAAACAAATTGAGTAATAAATACCCGAATAAGGAATTCTTGGATAAGAAACGAATGCTTTTGTGGTATTCTATCGACAATAGCAAAGGAAGCGATGGTTTGTCTAAAGTTCTTCACAATGGGATCAGCTATGAGAACGGCAAAATGGGTCGGGCCCTCTATTTCAGGGATCGGATCAAACGATTCATTAAATTCAGTGACCATCACTTTGGCATTTTGCTCCTGTGCGAGGTCGCAGTGGGAAATATGTAAGTCAAACATCAAACAAACAAATTATGGAATTATGAAAACCCACTAAACAAACAAAATATGATCCCTTAACTATCAAATATTAACTAGGTCACTTTCATAACTATAAAGTACTCAGTATAAAAGCATTTCAATTCCTATTATCTATATTCAATTCAATTGATCGAGTTTACATTGAATAACATTGTAGACTGTATTTATTAATAGACCCATTGTGACAATTCTTCAATGCGGTTCATTAGCATAAAGAGATGATTTGATTCGGAGAATAGATATTATTTATTTATAAGTTTGGTTAGAAATAGAAGTCCTCTAAATCTCTTTCTCTTCTCGATTAATATTTTATAAACTGAGAGATCGAGAGATAAGAATCGATGAATTATTGAGACATTGGGACTGAGTTTATGATCCGATTCCGATTCCAATTGTAGACATGGATCACAATTCTCGACCGCATTTCAGATATTATTCTGCGATTAATGAGCTATAAGTCTGAAGATAACTGATCTGTGAGTTCGTCTCTCAATCACTCAACCGATAAAAGTATAAAAATACTGAAAAAGATTAGACAAAATTCAGTCCATAACGGGATTTCATAATTAAATGAATAGACACTTCTATTACTTATCGGAAGACAACTCGAGTTCTGTATTAAAAGATCACAAATCACTTGATATTATCTTTTAATTGAATGACTAAAAAAGCCATTAAAATGCAATACAATAGTACAGATGTGAACATCAAAGCGTGTGATTCCGTGTCATTTCATTTACTGTATCCAATTTTATGGTGATATGCTCATGGTCATTTGCATGAATGCTTGAACCGTGAATTCCAACACGCTTTAATGTTCTCATATGCACTCAAAATCGCATATTCTTTAACCTGGGATTCGCCATCAAGAAAAAATAAGCTCCTTTACTTAATTATATTCAGGAAATTGCCTAATAAATAGTAAATAGTAAGATAAATATTACATGAAGAGATTTTTAAAAATATTATTATCAATCTCATCCAAGTTTGAACCCACACTCAAATGTTTAACCCACTTGAACCTGGCCTAAGACACTGAATAGGCCCACTCAATGGGGTCTTTTTGTATGAAAAATTGTTTACATTTTTGCAAAAAACCTGCGGGTAATACACGGGATGTCAAGTAGTTTTAGTGCAATTTTCTAGAAAAAATTAGAAAGATGAATCATTACGGGGACTTTATAAGGTCGAAATTAGCAAGTTTGCTTTTTAGGTCAATAATTTTGATTTGGAAAAGTTAATGCGCTAATGGATAAGCGTCTAATTATCCCTGGATGGTGTAATAGATAATATAACATGATTACATTATAATACATATACACGTTTTCGAGTGGTTAATAACTGTGCAAATATTATTGATTCTTCAGGTACAAGGTGTTCACCAATAAGAAATACTACAGAGAAGCGCCCTTTGGTTACGATAGCCTCAAATGCGTCGGTAACTTCACTCCAGACCCGTCCAAATACAAGACCATTGGCAACGGAATCGTTGTCCCGATCGGGAAGACTGTGGCCAATAACGACACCATTGAGAACACAACAGATTTCGACATAAATCAGTTCATTGTTTTCGATAAGACACAAGTTATTGTCAGATATCTGGTTCAATACCACGAACATCATAAGTAGAACTGCCTTCGGAACGGCTCTCTATTACAATACCTCTCTTCCAATCAGTATTTGATTAATTGTTCGATTGATTATTTGATAAATGATCAATGATTTTGTACAAAAAAAACTATTTTTACAATGTTTTTAGACTTTTATTCTTATTATAAATTTATATTTTGAGACAAAATGACCTTGTAAATAAAACTATTCACCGAATCTAACAAAGATTATGAGAGAGAATCATTTCTAAACAAAGATCCTGTTGAGGAACATGATTCTTAAGGTTGTGGGGAAGGCTTCGACTTTCACTGCAAGAGAATCGAGTGTCTTATTAAAGGTTCTCATTATCTTTGGAAAGGTTTGGATAGCTTTTCATCCCTTTCTGCAGATCCCTCACAAATCAAGACCACAGTTACAGTCAATGCGTTCGGGTTTGAGTTCAGATGTAGTTTTGTCAAAGTTATTGGTGATTCAATGGCACGAAAGCCAAGACAAACACATTTTGCAATGTCTTCGCAATGTTCTTGGCTTCGGGCAGTTCCTGTGAACTAGTTTATATAGTATATAGCTTAGGAAGTTTGGCTTAGTTTAAACTGCTCTCGGTTTGACTTCAAGACCGAATTATTTCAAACCGAGCGAAGAAGTGTCTCAATGTTGCCAATGATCGTCAATGACGAACAATGATCATGCTAATTATAATTTTAGAGGACGTGACGAAATACACGCCAACTTAGGACAAGAATATTTAGACATATTTATCGCGATCTTTCATCTGTTAGACTATTTTTATTTTTCAATTGACGGTCATTTTGACTGAAATGTGAACAAAATTTTATTAAAACATTTAACGATAATTGATATACAGTTAGACTATTAGCCGATAAAAAACAAGTATTTCATTGATGTATAAAATGGTTTTAAGCGGAAACCATTGAAAAACAAGTCTTCGTTTGGCAGACATTCGTCAAAATGACCAAAATTGCAGTCAATTTGTCTCTACTCTCGACTTATCTGACGAAAAGTATTCAATTGTATTGAGTCTTATATTAGATAATCGATGAAAGTGTCGACGAAATGGTTATAAATAGGAGTGAAAGTAGTGATCAATTGATTGAAACCTAGTCTAAAACCGTGAAAACTTTTCGCTCGATTCAAATTGTGATTACTTATCGAGCAATGAGTGCAATAACTGTTGAGAATCTGTCGTTTAGTTACGGCTCTAATAAAATCTTAAATGATATTTGTATTGAAATCGAGTGCAAACAAATCTATGCCCTATTGGGTCCGTCGGGCGGAGGAAAGTCTACACTCTTGAAGCTGATCCTCGGGACTATGAAGAACAAGAATGGCCTGATTCGGGTGATGGGAGAAGATTCCGGTCTTAAGTCGAGGGCAAACATCAGTTTTATGCCTCAGGACTCCGGTCTTTACCCACACTTTTCAGTCAATCAGACTTTCAATTACTTCAAGAATATCTACCGTTTGTCGGAATCGCAGTACAAAAAGCGGTAACTTTCAAACATATTTACCCATTCAGTCATTTTAACACATATTCAATGTTTTATTAAGTTTAGTAAATAGAAAAGTATTTCAAAATAATTAGAATTAAATTAATTGTCGAATAGTTATCGCGAATCCGATCGCTATTTGTTTTTTGTCTCTTTGTCTTTAGGCAAAGGCTCTAATGAAAAGTGAAAATAATTGTTTTCTTTATAAATGTCAGTCTTGTAAACAATGCTTACTTGGAATAGCAATTGGTTTTAGTTTTGTTGCAGTCTTTTGTTTCTCTTTAGGTTTGTCTTCAGCTCTCTCTATAGGGATCTCATTGTCGTCTTCAGTGTCTTTAAGAGCGGATAACATTTCTGTCAATCAATTGATTAAATTTGAATCGGAAAACAAAACAAACAAAATATACTTTTGTCGTGTCTTATAGTCTGTCCGGTTCTCGAGTCTATTGTTTTGACTGTGAATTGTAAACCTTTGACAAGATATACATTAATAGAGAGATCAGATCCAAGAGATAATTACTTTTGGACTCTTCGCCCATTCCAGTGGTCGATGGCGTACCGATTGTCCTCTTTTGACAGTAGAACCAGTAAAAGAGGGCCACACAGAAAGTTATCAGAAGAACAAGTAAAACACCGATTATTATGTATAAATACAAAGAATAACTCTTGGGCTGAGAAGTGGTTCCTGTGATGGGATCGTCATTCGGAATCGAAGAATTACTGGAATTAGTCTGAGTCACGGATTCTTTGATATTAACCTCGATTAGAGCGATCAGAAACAGAACTCTTTTGTTTTCTATCAGTACTTTTACCATCACTTTATATAATATATCATTGACTTGAAGTCAATGACTTCACAAATGATAATCAAAGAAACAAAAAGAAGTGGCGATCGGTTTATGAAATTCAAAGTCCAAGTTATGACCACTTATAGTGATTTGCGATACTATTGAACAATATTCTTAAGCACGGGTTGAAAGTTAGCCAAACGGTAGAAAAAATTTGATATTTCAAATGTCACGCTCTTAGATAATTGAATTTGCCCATGATGGACTTTGGTTCTCATTTAGATTAAAAGAAATTTCATTTGGGAAGTAAAATAAATCCCTTCATATATTTAATGATTAATATTTATTAAATACAGTTTATTATTTTGAAAATTGTGAATTCAATTTGTAAACTGTAATATTTTAAATCATAGTTCATTGATATTTTAAATACCCATTATAAATAAACATCGCTAGTCATCAGAGAAGCGTAAGGGCACTAAAGTTTCGCGAAATAAAGTGATTTGTCTTGGTTGTCTTGATTTATTTGAATGTGTTGATTTTCAAATATGGGTTGATCTTATTAGAGAAACAAGAATTGAGTAATTAATAGTCAATTATAAGCGTTTAAATGTAGGTATTTATATGAATAGTCATATTTGTGTTAATTGAGTTGTATTTAAGAACAAATTTGTATCATTACAATTCGGTTATTGTGTGAAAATTCTAAAAAAGCCATTGAAAAGAGCCATTGAAACATTGAAAAGAGGCATTCTGTTTAATTAGAAAAGAGCCATACCTTGTGTTTCAGGTTTAGGTGGAACTTGTGTTCATGGATTGAGTGGCGATACGCGTCGAGAATATTTGTATCGTTGGTCACGGATTTAAATTCATTCAAATAGTACTGTGAATGAGTTATAAGCTTCTCTGATGTTTTTTTACTAGTTGAATATCAATTAAAATGCAAAGTAAATGAGAATATATTATAAATAGAATTATAATTTAAATTTTCAATTGAATTCATTTCAGTTATCAAGTTCTTCGGTCGTTATTAAATCTGCCAAACGGTCAGCTATTGGTGAGTCAACTGTCGGGTGGGACTCAGCGTCGGCTCTCTCTGGCAATCGCACTGATAAACAGGCCATCAATTGTGATACTGGACGAGCCCACAGTGGGAATCGACCCATTGGTCAGAAAGAATATTTGGAAGTACTTAGTGAGTGAAAGCGAGCGCGGAATGACCGCAGTTATCGTCACTCATTATGTCGAAGAAGCTGTTTGTGCGGACAGAGTGGGTCTTATGAGGAACGGACACATTCTCGCGGAGGATAACCCATCGACTTTGATGAGAATGTTCAATACAAACAGTTTGGAAAACGCTTTTCTTAAGTTATGTCAGGCGGAGGACCGACAGATGCAACTGAAAGGGATGTCGTTCTACAAGAATCAGAACAGATCTTCAATACTGTCATCAAATTTTGATACTACTTATGAGGAGAAGAACGAGGGAAACATTGTATCGAATCTCATCTTAAAGTTATGGATAGTAATGATTCTGATGCACAAGAATATACTGAAGTTCCTTAATATGAATCTTTCCCTCTTCATTGTCCTTCTACCAGCAACTCAGGCACTTTTATTCTGCACCATTTATAGCAAGGACACAATTGAGGTAATCAATTGATCGATTGTAAACTTGTTTAAAGTATTCACTTCTTCTTCAGTTGAAGGCCGCGGTGGTCAACGAAGATTTTCCCGCGCGGTACAGTTCAATGCTTCTCTCATCTCTGGTCACTACCGATAGGCATACAATCAAACCGATTAACTACTCTTCTTTGGCCGAAGCGATCCAATCAGTCAACGATACGAAGACAATAGCGGCCATTCATATCCCGAAGTACTTCTCGGATGCGATCGATATCAGAGTCGAAGAGGGATTCAGTGCCGACAACGAGACAGTAATGGATAGCACTATAACAATATATATCGATAACTCGATAACTATGTACTACAATGGGATAATGAATACATTGACCGACACCTTTGTGAACCTGATGTCGAAAGTCTATTCGGAGAACAATAAGTTGTTCCTCGCGGTGGCCATAGATGTGGAACGAACTGAGAACTCGAAGGACCTGAAGATCGACAACTACTATATGCCGGCGTCGTATCTCTACTACCTCTACATATCTCAGATCCTATTGTCGTCTCTCCATCTGACCCAAGAGCGAAAGGAAGGCCTATTCGAGCGGTCATTAATCGTTGGCGTTAGCCATGAATTGGTGTTTATCTCACATTTCATAACCAGTTGTCTTTTGGCCGCCATTCAGATAGTCTTCTTATACATCGCGGGATTCTTATTGTTTGACTCAATTAACAACAGTTCACTTGAGCTCCTCTTCTCGTATCTCATGTTGGGATCGATTTACGGCATATCTTTGGGTCTATTGATCAGCTCATTCTTCGACAAAGAGATAGTTTGTATAATAATTGTCTGGTTTATAACAATACCTCAACTCTTCTCAAGTGGTCAGTACTGGCCCTTAGAGGGTATGAGTGAGACCAAGAAGTTGATCTTCTACTACGGCAGTCCTCTGGCCATTCCTATTCAGACCATGAGAAACCTGGTCCTCAGGGGATGGGATCTGAGCCACGATGACGTCAAACTCGGCTACTTATGGACTATAGTTCCCAGCATTATATGGCTATCGATTGCGTTACTCGTCTTCAAGAGAAGATGAATATCTCGGCACAAGTTTGCAATTAAGTTATTCCATAAACAGTTTTATCATAACTTGATAAATTCGAATCTAGTTTTGCATGAAGGCTGCAATTTAGTTAAACAACTTGATTGATGGTCAAAATGGTAAAATGTAATTTAGCTCCAAAATTGATAGCTTTAACGTACTTCAGATGTTAGACAAGATAATAGATGACTAGAACTAATGTTAAAAGCGATGACCATTTTTGAAATTAATAATTCCAATTCTGCATAATTTATTGCAATCTCCAAAAGACTCATTGAATGAATTACTTATGAAAATTAAGTCAAAGAATAATATTGACATAAAATATTCATATTTTCTTATTTAAGCAAATAATTGTGTAATTTTAGTCCTCTAATGATTTTGATCACGACTTAATAAAAATAAAAGAATCACAAACTAAGATGTCTTGAAATAGATGTGTCTTTGAAATAGTTGAGTCAAAATGAGCGGAATCAAGAATATTCTGTTCAATTCTTTGCGAACTCTATCGCATTTGAATCCGTTCTCAACTAAAGAAATAGGATTTTTGGAGTATTGGCTCAAAAAATATTATTCTTTCAATGAAAATCAAAACATTAAACAGTGTTATCACAACTTTTTCCTCGTTTACTTCATATTCATGACTGTCCGGACATGTATTGCATTGATGTTCAGCAAATACAATGTGATGGACAGCCGTCTGTCCTTCTATTTGGGCAGTTGGTCAGCAACAGTGAGCGATCATCTCATCGACTACTTCGAGCTAATAATCCTTTTGTGGTGTATTCACTCAATCGGTTGCTATTTCACTATATTTAATCGTAAACTCGATTCATTCAAATGGATGGAAGTGTTCGGTGCTATCCATCACTTTATCGAAGCCGACTCTATCGGTATCGATGAACATCTATTGATAAGGTTATCATTTCATCATTTTAGCTGATCTCGAATATGAAATTTCACCTATTCTTATAATATAAGCTTAAATTAAGCATGTTATTAATCAGTATAAGTAATCAATTAATGAAAAATTATGAGTTGATTTAAACTTTTATTATTATTACTTTGAAAACTGTAAAATTGAAATTTGGGTCAAAATCTGATTATAATTTAATCGCTTCATTACAACATTTAACTCATCAGAGGAGTTAAAACACTAATAGCACAATCGGGTAAATCCCAATTGCTACTTGGTAATGCTCCGATTACTTGTAATCCATGGAATTCAATTGAAATTCAATTCGTTGTTCGATCTTAAAAGTTCTCTTATGGCTGAAGATCTCTCCCGAAGTCTTACCGAAGAGGAGTATTACGAGTAAAGGTTCGAAGAGTTTAAAGAGTGCTTACCAGATATAGAAGAAAAAGGCGTTTTAGTGAGATTTAAGATTGCAGGGTTTTTTTGGAAAGCAAAGTGGTGAAATTTTATTTGAAATAGCCATGAATTATGTTTGTAACTATTCATGTTTTTAAAGCATTTTGAATCAATTGTAAAAAACTTTAGATTTACGTTTTCTTTTGTTTATCATTTGCTGTTCAACAGGTCATTGATAAGTTGAATTTAGCTAGTCAAATATATTGTAACATAGAGAGAGGGAAGGGTCAGTTGGTAAAACAATAGAAATATGCAAAAATGATTATTTTTTCATCATGGAATATTTGGCCTGATGAAAACCTCGGGTATTTTCATATTTGCGCTTAATTTGAAAAAGGCCTTTTTCTTCCATATCTGATTTGACCAAAAGAGAAAACTTTTCACTCGAATCGAGATTTCATTCTCAATAGTCAGACAATTATCGGTCAAATTGTAAGTAAAATCATTTAATTTAAACAATTAACTACTTATTAGACAATTGGGACCAATTGTCGAATCGAGAGCTTCGATGCCATTGACTGAATCCGTGGTCATCTCTATCGGACATAAACTGTTGTCATCGGAAACTATATTATAGTAAAAAGCGATTCGATTTATGGCTGATTCTGAAGTATAGTCCATAAGAATGAAAACAATGAAAACTATAGTTTTTGCGGTAATATAGGAATCGATATCATGTTTAACACAAAATATCTTTTGAGTGAATATTTTTATTCTTATTTCTATTCGTTTTCAGTTCCGATAAGACTATAATCCAAAGAATATTTGCTTATATTCTCAAAGAAAGAGATCATAAAATGCTTTGAATTTAATATAAAAAAAATATTTTTGAAATTCAAAGCAATTTTCAACTGAAATAACATTTTTGTTTGAAAACAATTTTCTTATTTATTGTTATTATTATTCATTTCATTGGAAGGCATGAAATGTCAGTCAGTTTTTTGTGGAGTCTTTCCTCACATACTATCATAATATCCAAACATTTCGTTTCGGTCTTCAATTCTGGGTTTCACTCAATCGGATGAATGAGTGAAAAAGATTTTCAAGTATTTTGTGGCCATTTATTCAAAGCAAAAATGATTGAAATGATTGAATCGATTTCTTATGTAATAAACCGATTACATAATACATAAGGAAATTCAGTTCAATCTTTGCTCATTCATCAGGAGCTAAATGAGAGAAAAAATGCAATTTTCTTGAATTATGTAACGTATAATCAAAAACAGTTTATTCAAAATAAAGCCGACGGTAATCGCCAGGACTTAGACCAAGAGTGCCATAAGGACTGCGACCGACGACAATCACCACGTGATGTGGTCTACGATTGTCTGATCGCAAATTGATTTCAATCTCATCTCAACAAATATGAATTACCGGACACTGTTTGTGACAAATGTCGCGCATTAAGACTCAGTTCAATAAATTGTTGTCTATTTTTGTGCGAAAGAGATCTTTTTGATCGAAAATCTTCTTTACTTTCCTTAACTCTAATTTAGGAATTTATCTCAGATCTAATAAAACCAAAAACTCATAACATTTTTCTTTATTCTCTTTAATTTCTGTCTCAAATAAATTTGGAGAATATTCTTGAGAACTATTTATTGATTAGAAACAGACGAAGCGATTATTCTTTATTACCGGATGAGAATATATAACGTATAAAATATAACCCCATATTATTTCACATAATCTCTCTCTCTCTCTCTCTCT
>JAQGAJ010000845.1:0-12279 GCA_034689365.1 Liebstadia similis
TAATTAATTCCTTTACGATTCAAATACTATTCTTTCATATAATTTGCAAATATCTCAAAATGAAAATCAAAAATTTGAACCAAAGGTTGGCTAAAATGCAAACAAACAAAAGATTTGCTAAAATTCGAAGATTTATCAATACATTTGATGAGATATACCGTGAGATAAATGAATACAACACTACTTATTGGTCGAAATTCTTGTTTATATTTTGGCTACTTTTCGGTGTAATTAATGTTTTGATAATATTCTTTCTATTGTATGCAAATCTACCTTTAATTATGAGGATTATTTTAATCTATGGCATGATTATTGCTATATTGATGTTTAATTTCATTTTCACCACTTCGTGTTCACTCAATTCCGAGGCATTCAAATCATACAAAATATTTAATTCATTTTATGTCGAATATTCAAAGTCTAACAAAAGATCAAAAATATCGAAATTGTATTCCAAGATGAAGGTAAGGCAATTAATGATACAGGTTTTTCTAAAAGGTGATTTCAATTTTTCAGATAAACACATTCATTGAACGAATATCAACCAAGAAAATTGGATTCAGTTGTTGGTTCTTATTTGTATTGAATTATTTCAAATATTCTGAGGTTTGTCTAAAATAGATCTAAAATTCTTTAAAATTTCTAATTATAATTATTTTTATAGTTAATCTCATATTTATTTCTTCTGTTTATTAAATTCATCGAAATATCTCAATAAAAAAAATAATTAAATTACAAATTCTTTGCACTCATTATATAATAATCTTTTCTACTTTATCTTAATTTGTATATCAAAACTAGATTTTATTCAACAATTCCATTAAAGTCTAATTAAAAGTTTAATAAATAAGCTTTTGAAAGAAGTCAAGGATGCGCAAGCTCAAGCTCGTTAAGAGAGTATAGAAAGGAGCAAGATGGGCATTATCAGAGTGGGATCAATTGAAAAGTGCCGAAACAGCCGATTAATTCAGTACCAAGGGGTTTTTGGGTTAAATCCTTCTCCTTTGCCCATCCTTTATAGAGAAAATCCAAATAATTTGTTCAAATTATAAAATGAGACAATTTTAAGGCCCCATAGTTTTTAAGTAAATCCAGTATAAAATTTTTGAAATTCATTGTCGATCAATCAAGAACTATCAAGACAACTTTATCCATTAGAAATTGATCGTTCAAATAGACTTATTTCAAAATCTTGGGTATTCTTTCATATTTCACAAAATATTTATTACATAATTACCGCTATAAAAGTGTTACAAATCCGATACGATATCAAAATGTCTTTATATGAGGTCTATTGGGAAATTATGTCCATTTTGTGTCCCATTATGAATGTGTTTAACAGTGAAATTAGTCTTATCGATCAACTTTTACACAATTTTGAAATTTCGTTTGGTCAAACTGTATCAAGACAGTTTTTCGACAGTTTCGTGCTCCAAACAACCGATATCATAGAGAAATTGAAACTTTACCATGATGAAATTGTGAATAAAGCAGACCAATGGAAACGCAATCAACAATTATCGATGAATGGCTTGCCCTTTGACAACAATCTGGATCAATTGCAAGATGACCTTCAAGAATACACTCGAGTGTTGATGAAGTTGAGACGACAGATCAAGCGAAGTCTCGGTTTGTTCCAGAACCTCCCATTCGATCTTGGTCATCTCGAACAATCGATTAACCAGACTAAACAAAAAGCTGATTCTTTCCTCAAAGACATATTGAAAAGGTCTTTGATTGTGGAGAAACAGCCGCCACAAGTGCTCAAAGATTACAAACATTTCGAGGTAAAGGTCCGGCTCTTAGTTCACGAACCACTATGTCTTGAGCTCAACCCACCCATAGTCGAAGTGAGGCTTATCAACGAGATTCAAGCCCTTGAAGTTTCGACCAATCACAGAGTGTTGAGCGATGGATCAGTTTTGCTCAGTTCAGGTATTATGGACTACAATGGGTTAAATGACAACTTATCCCTTACCTTCACTGGATTGAAACTAAGACACTTTGAACGGATTCGAAGAGTTAACAAGAATGTCGATAAAGATAAATGTGCCTTTCTCTTTCAGACTCAATTCAAATTACCAGATCAAGAAGAGATAATAGACGTCTGGGCGATGTCACTGCCCATTGTTGTCATTTTAAACACTAGTCAAGAGCCAATAGCTTTGGCCACAATATTCTGGGACAACCAGTTTTGTCAAAGTGGGCGCTTACCCTTCCATGTGGTAAATGAGGTGACAGTGGGAGAAACGGCTCGAATGTTAGGCACTCTCTTCGCACACCACACGGGGAAGACTTTGACTGAAGAACAGTGTAATTATTTGGCATCAAAACTGGCCCAAAGCTCAGATGTTCCAACTCAGATGGTATCATGGGAAACTTTTGCCAGACATGCCCTCCCCAACAGAAAGTTCACATTCTGGAAGTGGTTTTATGCTATTATCAAGATGTACAAGAAGTATTTGAGACAGATAAGGGATGATGGTTCTATCATGGCATTCATACCTCGCCAACGATGTCTGGACCTCCTCTCCGACCGTCCGATCGGCACTTTCATAATCAAAGTCAGCGAATACCAACTATCGGCTGTCACAGTGGTCTGGGCTGGCGAAGAGCATCATGGGTGTCGGGTATACAGTCTCGAGCCCTATACGACTAAACACATGGACATCATTGGATTGGTTGATCTGATTCGTGACACCGACTCTCTTACCACTCTATACCCGGATATCCCTAAAGACCTTGCATTTTGCGAATACTATAAGCCACTGAAAGAGACAAGTGCCAATGAATCACCAAGTCATATTTATGTTGAATTTGAGTTGAGATTTGTATTGAGACAACCTAGATACAATCCTTATAATATGGATTCTATAATGGATCAAGTGAATGATATTAATTAATGAATGAGTTTGTAATCATGACGAGTAATTAAACTAATCAAGCTCGATTACATTTAGGATTTATTTTATTCACAAATAGTAAATTGGTTTACATTTGTTAGATTTTGACCAAGTTAGCAACATTGACAGTTACAGCATCTTGGCTTTGGACAATTGGAGCAGCAATCACGTTTCTTAAGGATTCTGGCCAAACCACCATGCTCGTTACCATTGTTGTTGAGGTGCGAGGGATTTGCCATCAAATCTTCACCTTGTTTACTTGCCAAAACATTTGCCTCCAAATTGAGCACAAGTGTTATAACCACGAGAATAATCACAATTGATCTCATTTTGACTCAATCTTCTCACTTTTTAGCTAATATTAACTTTGTAAAGGTCTTTGTAAACTTGCAATTCTTTTATAGAAAAATTTATTTACAAATTGTTCATATTTTTGAGATTAAAATGGAAAATGAAGGTAAACAAAGAACTATTTCTATCTAGGATGTTTATGTTGTTTATTCTTAGAAAATCCCTTGTTTTCCTAGAAAACTATTATCTTTGAACGATAAGCAATGCAATTTAGTAAACAACTGATAAATTATTGATTAAAAACGCCCTTGATTACATTGTTTCCATTCTATATAAGTTGCATTTTGATCATCATTCTGTTTACTTTGCTGATCAGCAAGATTATTATAAGTCTTTTCACTAGAAAGATTATGTTCTTGCCTAACTTCAACGAAATCAGTGTAATCGTGATTGTCTTCAGTGGTTTGTTGAACCCTCGATGAAATTTTTGATGGCGTAGACGGCAATGGTCTCAACTGAATGATACGGGAAGTGATTGTTGCGATGAATTGGAAAATTTGAGTTAAGGCACTTTTGTTTTTCATCTTCATATTCTTCATGTGAATAAATAACAGAAGCAAAATTAGAAAGGTCATTAAAAATGAAATTATCAACACATAATGCCACCATTTCAGACTTGTCTTGGTCGTTTCCTCGATTTGTGTGTTCGAAGAGTTATCAGGGAAAAAGTCAATCGTATCCATGAATAACAGATTTTGATCTTGGTAGTTTGAACACTGGACGTTTTTCAATGGAAAATCATCTGATTTCCTCTCTTGGTATTCAAATATCCAACTGTTTTCTGAATAATTACAATGAATTGGGTTTTGGGCAAGGTCAACATTCAGCTTATTCTTGATGAACTTATCGAAAACCTGCTCGGTGAACTTGGTGATGTTGTTTCTTGTCAAATTTATATTCAATTCAGAGTAGGTGTTATCACCTAACCAAGAATATTCTATTTGATCTTGGTCGAGGTAATTATCGCTTAGGTCGAGGTCAACAAATTTTCGTTCGTTAAAATAGAGTGAAGCTTCATCTAGGTATTTAAGACCAGTTGAATTGAGATAAACATTACCAAGACCTTCCACACCAGACAATATGGAACTGAACTTGGTGATTCTGGTCCCTTTGCCAAAGATGATCTTGCGCAAGTAATGAAAGCTTGTGAAGAGGGCGCTGAATATTTCGAATTGCATTTCTTCAATGATAATTTCATCAAGAATAAATGGCAGCAATTTATCAGAATCCAAAAATAACAAGTCGAAAGTTTCGATATCGAAATTGACGAACTGGATCTTTCTGAAGAGGAATTGCCGAATGGACACGAAGTTGGTGTAGATATCTGGGAACTTGTTGCGCACGCCCTTGAGAATGAGCTTGCTACATCTGACATCTGTCAAACCAACAATGTCGTAGACAACATTTTCCATCTGGATAATGTTGAATGTTACATTCTCCAATTGGTGGGGAAATGTGGTGTTTGTGCAAGATAAACTTTGAGCTTGTTTATCGCATTGGCACTGCCCTAAAGTATCTTGGTCAGGACATTCAAAACCGAGAACACAAATCGAATAGAGAAGTAGCAAGATGTTTATTTTCAACATAATTTATAGAATTCACTCAAATTATTGTCAAATGAACTAGAATTATATGCTTGTACTCAAAAGTAAGAGACAATAGTAAAAAACAAACTCAGATCATAAATAACCATGTGATAAATTTTTCTCTAATCGCTGATAAGTTATCATCATGGGTAATTGCACACATTTCACACGTGGAAATTTCACAATTATAATTTACCGGATTAGGAAACAATTGTTTAAATGAGTGTTTTGCTTAGAAGCTATGATAAATAACCCGTTGTGGTCTAAATGATTTAGTTTAAATCAAAAAAGATTTAAAATATAAAGAAATTTTAAAAATGAAAAAAATTGATTCAATTCTTGGCTTAACTTTAATCTATAATTTAAATGCTATTAAAATCTAATGAAATATCTCGATATCATTATAATTCAATTGTTCTTAAATTTAGTCCAAGAGTCGAGACAATTATGAAATAATAAAGTGTTTACTTTTATCTTGAAATTCAAGTGACAAATAATGAGAAACAGACAGACATTAACTAACAAGTAATCAGAATAAACTTGATTATGATATTCTTGGAATTGATTGAGAAATTAATGATAAAATATTTTGAATTCCAATCACATCCACACAAACAATGATTTTATGGGCGAAGCTAAACATGTAAATAAGCAATTTATCCTTGAGCATCTATAAACTCGTTTGTCAACTCATTTATTATTCTAACCGAGCACAATAATAATCAATGATCTCATCTCTTTCTAAATATAATCATATCTAAAAAATTGTTTTGAAACTCTCAGTCAATACTTGCACTGAGACCAAGAGCATAGACATGTATCTCAAACTTCAATTGTCTATTTTGGCACTTTTCCTTTGTGCCCTGAGTATGAAACCCATGATACTTCGCAAATAACAAGAATATTTTCACAGGAATTGAGAGCCAATCCCAGACTGAGAGCCAGCAATCGCAGGTTCCGGTCAGAAGAATCAATATCCCGGTACACCTCAAGGGATCATCTCGTGGTGGAGGCGAAGTGGAGGGCAAGAGTGACCATGGTACTATTGAACAACATTCAAGAGGTGCTAAATGCCCGCAATGTCTTGAGAAGCGTCTGATTCTGCATTACATGTCTTTGGGCTGCACTCCGGTCATCAAAGGTGGCTGTCATTGCCCGTCCCGTTACGAATGTCCATCTGATACAAGATCAGGCCGACTCAATTGTATGATTTTGATCACTTTTGCTGAAATGATCATGATAAATTGTGCTAACCATGGCAAATTTGAATAGTGTCACCGAGGGACTATGACTTGATCGACCAGAACCGACCTTGCACATACAAAGGAAGGCTTTACGAGTTTGGGAAGAAGATAGTGACCGACGAAAAGTGTCTCGATTGCTATTGTGGGTCGACCTGGAAAAACCATACCCTCGATCACTCGGCTTGCAGTCCAGTGCAGTGCCGATCGGGAACAGACCAAACGACCAGAGGCTGTACTCCTGTTTATAGCGACAGCAGTTGTTGTCCGGTTCAACACATTTGCCGTAAGTTTTCCCATTATAGATATTATTCCCTTGATGAAGAACTTCCTCCTTAGCCAAGATAAACACCTCGAAGATAAGAGGACTTCAGAGCGGGTCCTATATGTGTGAGTTCGAGGGTCGTAAATACCCGATTGGCTCTCATCTCTATACTGAGCACAGGTGTGTGGACTGCGTTTGTAGAGTCCCGCCTCAGTTCACTTGCCAGAGAAAAAACCCATGTTGAAAGTGGTTAAATGTTGAAATTTTTTTGAAAGTCAATAAAATTTTGTTTTTCTTCTAAATTAAATCCTCATTTAGTAATAATTAATTCAGTGATTAAATTATTTGGAAATATATCTGAAAAGTGATTCACTTCTTGGAAATCGCAAACTGGTTATCATAAAAGTGACTTTAATGGTTCGGATGGTTGTGGAGGTTCTTCTTAGGTGGTGAGAGGCCGGTTCGCCCACACACTGATCAGTACCTCTGCCACCGATACTATTGCCTGACATGATATGCAACCATCGAAGGTCATCCTCTTAGACGTGACTTCCCATTGATATCCTGTCAATACTTCACTCAGTTATTACTTCAAAATTGCATGATTAACATCGACTTATAGATATCAATCAAGTTAGTCATCATGATTAAGAGTGTCTTGATAATTTCAGTGCTGTGCTGGGTTGTACGAGCTGATGATCAAGGTAATTTTGTATTTATTGATTGAAAAAAGGTAATTTAATAGTTTGTTGGTAAACATGATTAAAACAGATGTTCAACAAGTCCATAGAAAAGTTGAAAGAATCAATTTAAGAGATTTCGGATTCACCAAAACCAATGTCACTCAACGAGAGTCGGAGCCCGTACTGAAGAAGGTGTCCGCCGCTCGACGTTATTCACCCGACTCTTCAGTAGATTACGATTTTAGGGAACGGTTGGAGAGAAGAGAAAACAGAAGGAGAACTGAAGAACATGGAAGTGGAAGGGCAGAGGAAAGAAGACCTCTTTCCTCACCTCTGGACTGGGTTACTGATGTTCGTGGTATAGGGGGTGCCAGATTGGCACCACCGGTAGGCTTCCCTTTCAATGACTCCAAACTGGACGCTCCTTTCGAGAGACCTTTCAGACCAATCGATCAATCGATAAGACCTCGAAGAAACTGTTCGGCAGATTGTGTGCCCGAAAAGTATTTGAAACACTATTTGGCCAAAGGATGCCGTCCTCTGACTGATGCCGAGTGCAGATGTGCTCTGAGTTTCAGCTGTCCTTTTGAAATGACCAAAAATTCAACAGGTATTCATAGAAAAATAATTTACCACCATACATTTACACTAATTTACCCTAGTTTGCCGATATGATGGTCACACATACAGAGTGGGCTCTCGTATACCCGTTCACAACCCGTGTCGGATCTGTGAATGTCGTGATGAAAACCGTGGACGAGGAGAAGTGTCCGCACAAATCGACTGCGGGGTCGGTATCGAGTGTCCCGAACAGGTGTTTGGACTGAAAGCTGAGCCCAACTGTTACTTCGCTTATGAGCACAACGAGTGTTGCGGTCATCAGGTGTGCAACAATACTGCTCACCCGAAACGCACTGAAAAGGTGTGCAGTTATAGGGGAAGGCAGTATAAAATGGGAGAAAAAATATACCCGGAGGAAGACAGCTGCATGTCCTGCCTCTGCAATGACAACTGGAGCGATGAGAAGCCATTAGAGAGCCCGGCCTGTCGTAGGTTTAGATGCGAATTCGAGTTGGACAGAGACTTTCACAATGGGTGTCTTCCCATCTATCACGAGGGCACGTGCTGTCCCATTGAGTACATGTGCCGTATGTTTTACATCGAATCACATTTACCATGAATTCTAATCCAATCAATCTATAGCTAAGAACACGACAGCCAGACCTTCATTGAGAGTAAACCCGAACTACTGTTACTTCGATGGTCGAGAATACCCGATCGGTTCCCGTTTGTCGTCCGGCAACGTATGTGTCGACTGCCAGTGCAGAGCACCGCCAGACTTCACGTGCATCCACAAGAGCTGTCCGTCGCCTTCGCACAACTGTTTTGTCGGCAAATGGGATCACACGGTCTGCTGTCAGCGGTATATCTGTTCGGTCGCCGACCGGATCAGAGACGAGAGTCAGTACAGAAGCAATTTTTATTCCACTTAATCATCTTGATTAAAATCTTGTTCACATTAATGAAAGTGAAAAGGTCTTATTGCCTTAATTACATTTATCAGGCAATTAAATGCCCTAGATGGTGTTTTTAAATATTGATTTATTAATGAACAAGAATAAAAACTAAATTATAAATAATTAATTTGTGAAGATAATTAAATTGTTTGTCGATATCAAGTTATCAGACATTCTTCAGCTTTTTGATGAACGGAAGATATTTCATGTCTTGGTTGAACATAAAATAGATGGTGTTTTGATATTCACTCTTGTTGTATTTCAATGACCAGGTTATTAGGTATTCGGTCAGTGAAGAGATTCAGATCTAATTGAGGCAAAACATTATAGTCTATAATACCGTTTAAACCGCACACAAAATGAATAGACTTTTTCGGTGATCGGTTGGCACAAGAGATCAGTGTCTCAATTGTTTTAGATGTGATGTATGGCCGAGAAGTGAAGAGAATATCCCTGATCAGAGGACAGCCAGTGATGAGAGCACAGACACCCGAGTCTGTGATTTTCCTATTATCGGTCATATCCTTTATTAACCGAAATTCTGTCAATTTATTCAATTTTGTGAATTCAGTGATTGTATTGTCACTGATATCAGTCTCGCAAAAGATTCTCAGTTTTGATAAATTTGGTAAATATTTGTCGATATCGAGGAAAAAGTCTTCATTTAGATCATGGCATTCAATGCACAAGTGTTTGAGGGACTGGTTTTGTCTCACGAACTTCAGACCTTCACTGGTTATGTAGGTATGGTTAGCGAGGAATCTGATCTTCAACTTAGTTAGGTTTCGGAAGCCGTTCAATGACTCTAAGACTCGATCGCCGTTAAGGTATTCCGAGTCGATTGTAAGCGTGAGTTCGGACAGTTTGGTCAGATTGTGGGACAGATCGGCCAATTTGGCAGTGGAGTAGTCATCGAAGAACTGGCCAATCCATACGTCAAGCTTTAGATATCGAAGGCTAGTGAGCAAAGACAGGCTATCGATGAATGAAGACCATTGTGGTTGATCCAGACCTATACGACAGGTCAAATAAAGTACCTTCATGGTTTTTCTGTACTTAAAACACAATTGGTTAAAGCGAATGAGATGTTCTTCGGGACTGAGCTCTTCGGCGAATCCATAAAAATCATTGGTTAGACTATAACGGCGAAGGTGTTCGAGGTTAGGTAGATATTCGAGAACAACCACATCATCGCATGAGTTTCGATCTGAGGAAAGGTGTCTCACATTTGGACAGTGTTTCAGAAGTGATGTCCAGAACTTTGGACAATAGAAATCCCGGTCGTAATGGAATACTTCGAGGCCTTTGCCATACAATCGGCCGAACTCTTCCAACGATTGTGTGGTCAGTCCTCCGATCCAATTGCAATAAAAACTCTTGAGGTTAGGACAGAGTTTACCGATTATCATTAGGTCCTCCGGCACTACATAACAGTTCAAAACGACTTTCTCGATATTCGGACACTTCTTCAGCAATGATATCAAGTATTGTCTTTTGATGGCTGAATGGTTTTCATAGTTAGCGATTCCAGTGGTGAAGTCGATCACTGGTATGTCAGTCATTAGACCAGACTCTTCGTAATTGCCGGCTCTCCGATCGCTCAGTCGGAGTTCCCTCTGTTTAGTGTAGATCACAGATCGGCTCCTTTTGGACAGAGATTCAAACAATACTTTTTCAGTGAATGTTAAATATGAGAAAACAGTCTCAACCAGACTGTCAGACAGTCTGTCCATTGACTCCCTTTCCACCGGTTGTTCTGTCATATCAATCATAGAACTAATCAATTGTTTTCAAACATTCAGTCATTCATTAAACAATTTTCTGTCTGTTGTAAACAATAGTTAAATGTCCTTCATTTGCCTCATTGGTTGTTAGCTAATCATAATTATCCAATAGAATTAGTATCAAGTATTTTGAATCGCAATATTTAGTTCAACATTAGATCAAGATAATTATAAAAGTTGTTCTTATAATCTAATCTTTGATGGTTTTGATGTCGCCTTAACTTAAGGCTAAAGTCAAGTCAATGACTTTCGATCAATATTTACTTTCAAAGTCTTACTTTACTTAAAGTTTGCGCACTGGATAATTAACACAAAAAAGGTATAAACATGTATAATTGTCGTTATTCAAACATTTTGTTGCGTGCTATGTTAGACCAATCGAAATTTAAATAATCTAGTATAAAGATTGACAATAGATTGACTCGATAAAATAGGATTAGCTAATTATTCGTATAATTCATTGAATCTAGCTAAATATCACAAAGGTCGACATTTCATTTTATATTTCATCAAGATGAAAATGTTTTTTTTTCGTAAACACTTTGGTCTTCAAACCAGTTCTGGTCTAACCTAAACTAGTAGCAATATCTAAACTACCATGGTTTCGTAATCGAAAGTTCTTAGTAATCGAATTTCCTATTATCGAAAATATTTATTTTGGTTATAAAATTTGAGGAAATTCGTGGATTTCAATTGAATTTTATCAAAATGAGTAAAACTAATCGATTGACCGATAAATTCAATGAAAAAATGAATTCTGTATTAAATGTTATGAAGAAATCGAAAATGAGTTCAGAAAAAGTGAACTCAATTGAGAAGTCGTTGAATGAAATGAACGAATTGTTTGAAACCCAAAACAAGACAATCGATGGTAAGTCTGTCCCGAGTTTTGATAAACTAATGGGAGTGAAGACCGACGAAGACGTCAACTGATTCTGTCCTCAAGTCATTAAATCTTTATTTCTTATCCATTAATACTTATAATATTTGTGAACCTTTTTCTGTTCAGACGTTTTGAGATTGTTTTCCAACGACGAGACCGCACAAGAGATCGATATCGAGAAGTGGTCAAAGAGTCCCGAAATAATAGGATGTTTCAAATGCCAAGAGATAATGATTGACGGCTCAATGTGTCCGAGGTATTGATATCACTACATTTACCCAAAGAGATGCACAATATAAATTCGATTTGCACCCCACCCTTCACTCTCACCGTTGCGAAGTCCATAGTTTTAATTTCCAAATTTTAATCTTTTCGCATAAAAAAAATTTTCATAGAAATACAAGAAGTTTATCCAAATATATGGGACTTTTCATAAAGGGCTTTTTTGAATATGGGGAATGAATACCTTTGAGATATTCCACTTAAGTACCAGTAAATCATGGACGATAGAGGGTATTCCAAACTCCCTGGAACCAAGACCCATTTCCAAAAGGCCGGACCCCCTGTACCGAATTCCATTGGCCATCCTTGCTGTAAATGTAGGCCTATATTATTGGTTCACCAATTTTGTAATTTTTGCCATTTATTGATCAATAATTTAGTCTTATTTTATACTATATTTTCAAAACTTTTATCGTTTGTCATCAGTTATTTAGGTCTTTCGAGTTCGCATTTTTATGTATTGCGTCAATTGTCACAAAAGCCCAAAAGTGGCAAGATTGTCTCCAAACGACCACTCGAGATGATGGTCCAGGTCACATCAAATAAGCGATGTCCTAATCTGATTACATTCAAGTACAGTCCCGATACTACAAGTGCTGATCCCATGATTCTGGTTGAAGACCATCTGCTCCTATCGAACCCTTACGAAGTGACCCGACTCGTCAAACACCAAGTCGTCCAACTTATGGACGCCTACACCTCTTCCGGTGGTATATCGTCGAGTGAGGCAAATCAAAAATAGCAAATCATTTAATTCTCAAGTTATTAATAAAGTAGTAATCAT
>JAQGAJ010000846.1:0-12277 GCA_034689365.1 Liebstadia similis
ACCCAAACAACAATCCCATGTGTCCTCACACGGTTCACCTTCAGGCAAATTATTGGTCTTATAATTTGAAACAATATAGTTTCCAAACTTATTACCTAATTCATTACATTCATCTTCAGCATAATAGTCGTAGCAATTAATCTTGATAAATAAAATAGAAAATACTACTAGAATTTTCCGTATTATTAGCATGATATCTTATCGATTAGCAATACTATAACTAATTAACAGATGTTTTTATGTAATTCCTCCCATAATTGAACATTTGATATCTACACAATTTAGGGACACACAAGGTCATTTAACTAGATGATCTTGACACAAGTAAACTAATAGGAATTATAACATCCTATAAAGATGGGAAATTAGCTATTTAGGAAATGACCATGATTTATAATGTCTAATATATGAAAATATTCCATAATGTGATAGTTCAATGACATTTCATGTGAGATGTTGTACAATATTGTGTAAGACATAAGACAATTAAGGTCACGGTTATGCCCTTGAATGTGATTTTTGACAAAACTTTCCGCTTTTCCTCAAACGTTGCGATTCTCAGTGTAATTGACTTTTTGTGTGATTCTCTCTATAAGGAAGAGAACAGACATTCCTATGAAGACTATTACAGAATCGTTGAATGTTTTGTTGCTTTCATTCAATCACTTTTAGCTATAATAGAGTACAGAAAAGACTCTCATTTCAGACGATATTTCAGTTTTTCGTTTCACAACTGATTCAGTACTGAATTCACATAAACTATAACTCAAAAAACGAGTTTTACGTAAACCCTTTGAATAAGTTATCTGAGATTAAGTAAGGAAATGAGCATGATCATTTCCTTAATAATGTAGGTAGATGCTTTATGTGACGTAACATGCTATTTTTTGCTACTTCACAATGGAAAATTGACTATTTGAGGTATGTAACCATGGGAATTACCCTATGTTTACCTAAATGTGTAGCATAGAGCGCATGGTCATTGGCCAGGGAAGTGGTAAACAATGTTAAATCATATGACGTTCAAAGGGAGAGCCAGTGATGCAAAGCTAGTGAGCGCTCAAGACTTAAGCGATACGTCTCTTCAGTCAAATGTCTAATCAGTATTTGATTTTTAGTTAACAGCAATTAAAATCTGATTAATTTGTGAAACACTTAAACTTTGATTTTATACAAAAGTGATAAGTGTTTGGCCTCAGGCTTAACATTTTGGCATAATATTACTGGATTAGACATATTTGTTTAATTTATCATGCTAATATTTGCCAACACATCAATTTAAGTCAATTTAGCTAGATCATTTCGATCATTTCAATTGTGATATTATTTCAGATTAATTAAACCGCCAGTTATTTGAAAGTGAAAGTGTCCTCATTGTTGACCTCATAAATATTTATTTATCTAATTATTGTGTTTAATATCTTTGGACTAATTGCGAGGTAAATATTGGTCTTTGAAGTTAATGGTGGTGGAGATGACACTACTTCTAGGGGAGGGATAATGCGGTAATTTTAGTTGACATTGGTGGTAAATTGCCAAAAATTAAAAATTGCCACTGGTAATTTTCAGTTTTAACTCAATTAATGAATAATATTAATTGGATTTAAAATTTCTCTTGTTATTCATCAATTTGACCTCTGGTAAATTTTTGTAAAATTTTCTTATTTTGTAAAACATAAATAATTTCCTTTTTATTAATTTAATCTGCATCAAGGTTATTTATAATTATAAAGTGTGGATTTTAATTAAAAACATGTATTGTAATGATAAAATAAAAACATACATGATGCATAAAATGTGCAATGGGCTAAGATTCTGCAAAAACTACTCATTCCGCCCATAATGTAAATGATCGGCCCTAACCTTACAAAAATGCAAAGATAATTATGCAAAAATGGCCTTAATATGCCATTAAATTGCAATACTGATACCACATATTTGCCCTTATTTATTAGATAATAAATAAAACACTTCCACAATTCAATTCAATATTCTTGTTATACTTTTCCGGTTTCTCAGATTTGGAGAAATAAATAAATAAATCAGTGATGAATGACTTTTTTGATGGATTATTTGAATAAAAATAATGATTAATTCAAATTAAATTTTGTAACAAGACTTCAAAGTATTTGCAAAAGTTATTAATTAATATTCAATTATTAGTTCTTATATAAACATGGTTTCAAAAATCCGTTGTTATGCAAATATGTTTTGCAAAAGTCATACCAATGCGATGAATACACAGATCATGTGTTCCTCAAATAATATCAAAGGTCTATGTAATTCCATACTGTTGTCAATCTTGCAAATTGTTATTTTCATTACCAAACTATTCCCGAAGTTTCCATCACATAATTAATGTCCAGGACTTGGATAACAAAAATAATTGTTTTGTTATTTTAAAAATAAACTAATCTTTAGTTAAGTTCCCGACTGAGTCTCTCTAATAGTCTTGGTCTTAGTGGTAAAGTCTTTATTGTCTTAAGAGTTGGGTAAAGATTAAAGTAAAGACTTAAATAAGTAAAATAAAAACTTTATTAATGATGTGATGAAAGAAATCTATTGTAAATATAATATAAGGTGGGAATCAATATTACACTCATCTATCAAATTAGTTATTAGCAGAACAAAGATGTGACCAAAAAGAAGGTTCGGGAAGAGGTTCGGCCGTTTGGTCAGAGGTGGGCAAAGAATATAGTCTGACATTAATTGAAACCGAATTTGAGGTCACATTTTCAGGAAGTTTAAGCTCTGAATTAAATTATAGCAAAATATTTGAGATTTTGTCCGAATCTTAATAATAATACAAAACAGTGTTATCTTCTCCTAAGAGGTTGTGTCTGTTCGACGGCATAACCAGAGCCAGAGCTATGGCAGAGTTGCTACGAGTGGTCAGATCAGTAATTACCGTCCAATACGTTATGACCCACTTTACCGACGCTCTACCTCTCGATCAATGTTAAGACGAGCGAAAGTGTTCGCCAGTTCTCGCCTCAAGTCATAAGTCATAGCAATAAAGCGAAAGTTTCTGAATGAATGCCAAATTCAAAAATATATAATATCTCGTTATACCACTCGTGAACTGTCATTGTTTGAAGTTCTCGACACAACTTGAGAACCAATATTGAGTTGATTTGAAATTTGAAAAACTATAGTTCACTTCAAGATCTAAGCGCGCGATCAATACATTCGAGTTATCGGTTTATTGACGATCGGCTCCTAATTGTGGTTTAAATTAAGTTTTGATCTCTCATTGGTTCGACAGTTCTTCGACAGTTAGACAGTGTTTCACATCCATAGACCAAATCAATTGAATCTTTGGGACAATCAAAGATCATTGCAATGGATTGCGATCAAGTAAGACATTTCTTATACATCACTGAATGAAAACTGATTTTCAAACTTTGCATTTGTTCTTCAGGAGAAGAAGATTAATTATTATCTCTGCCATTTTCACGAACTGCCGCAATGGCTCAAAGACAACGACTATCTAGTGATGGGCCACAGACCGCCCTTGTCTTCCTTTAAGGCCTGCTTCTTATCTGCCTTCCGTCTGCACACCGAGACCGTCAACATATGGACTCATGGGATCGGTTGCCTCATATTCCTAGTGCTGGCTATATATGTGTTCTGTATGTCCGAATACTCAAACATCTCATTCATGGACAAAATAGTCTTCGGCTGTTTCTTCGCCGGTGCCATCATCTGCTTAGGTCTGTCGGCCTGTTATCACACACTGAGCTGCCACTCGCACGACGTCGGACGGCTCTTCTCTAAGTATGTCCTCTTTGACCAATAGTTGTCTATCACTTGAATTGAAATCTAGTCAACAGATGATAATTATTACCCAATTATATTAAATAAGTGAGAAATTTCACCACTAATTGAAAGATTAGAAAGTATTTGAACTTTTCCGTGAGGTGTGAAAGAAAGGAAAATTTACATAAAGTGATAGTTAATTAGTAATTATGTGGAAATGAGATAACGATCATCACTGACCCGACTCTTGTGTCCTTTGCCTCCAGACTCGACTACTGTGGAATATCCCTTCTCATAACTGGTTCATTCGTCCCGTGGCTATACTATGGTTTCTACTGTTCTCTTATGCCTCAAATATTCTACTTATGTCTGACCATATTTTTGGGCATATCGTCGGTCATTGTTTCGCTTTGGGACAAGTTCTCGGAACCACACTTCCGGCCACTGAGAGCCGGTGTGTTCATGTCATTTGGATTGTCGGGTGTCATACCGGGTATTCATTGGTTGTACACTCACGGATGGACCTCATGGCTCGAGTCTTCAATAAGAGCTTCATTCACGAGTCTTATACTAATGGGCGCCCTCTATATAATCGGTGCACTTCTGTACGCCTCCCGAATCCCCGAACGATTCTTCCCCGGAAAATGTGATTATTGGGTAAATCAAGTTAATTATTTTAACCAATTTGCCAGAACTGATATCTAGTTCGGAAGATTGAGGACAATTCCTGCATCAAAATGTTATATTGATTGAGGTCAGCACTTCATAGCCAGCACTTCATAGCCAGCGCTAGGGTTTAGCCTATTTTCATATCGAATACCTGACATCCAATTGATTCGATTCGATGATTGTAAACAGAATTTAGAGTAAATGTAATCAAATTAGAGGATTAGGGGTTAAAATAGACCATTGAGTCCATCACTTTCTATCACTTTCAGCTTCGTTTGTGTCAATTGATAACTAAATCTGTGTTATCTCTGTCTTTCAGTTCCATTCCCATCAGTTGTTCCACATTCTGGTGATCTGTGCGGCTGTTGTCCACTACCACGGCATCACATGTATGGCCGACTATCGACTCAACTCTCCGAACGCCGTCTGCGAAGTCGACGACCAATTCATGCAATACTGACAATTGGTTTTAGACTTCAATTCAACAATTAATATAAATATCAAAACAATTAATTGTATTACAAAAGCGCTACAAAACAGTAGAACTTATGCACACATTTTCAGTAATCAATGAATTAGTTTGAAAACCAAAAGAAAACTATTTAATGATTAATATTTTTATTTTCGATTAATTGAAAGATCAAACGGAATCTGATTTGAAACGAATCTTAATTATAATAATTATCTCAAAATCGGTATATTTATTACATTTGGCTTATCTTTGTTTGTCTTTTAGCTCATTTTACAATTATCTCACTCCTAAATCAATTTCCCATTTGTGCCCTTAATTTATTAAGTATTAGGTCTTAAGTGTTTTTCATTTTCCTGGTCTCTCCCACTATATCATGATATTTGTTGATTTGGATGTCTTTCCTTTCAATTAGGTTTTGGTTAATTACTTTCATAACATTACCGAAGTATTAATGGTTTAAAACGGTTGGCAAAACAGTATTCCTATTGAAATCAAGCAATATTATCAAAAACCAAGGGATGTTTAACTATTGTTAATGTTTTACAACACAATTTATATACCATTCGAGCGTTTATTATAATTGATTTTCTTTAATTTGCCCACAAATTGATAATAAATTCCAAACTTTACGATAATTATTGTCTTCTTTATCAGCGATCAGTCAATTGTCAGCAATCATTAAAACGATCGGTCAATCCTTTAACCTCGAGATTGTGAACAATGGTCTCAAACACTGATCGATATAAACCTCACAGAATTTGATAATAACTTCGATGAACTTTATCATCAAACTCGATGTCAATTGTTCTGTGATTTAGAAGCCATTTATCTTCCGATTGCTGTCATTATTTGGGAATTCATTGTCCGCTCAGACCTCTCAACAACTCTGATATCAGTTTAGTTTTGATTGTTTGCAAAAGTTTAATAATTTTCTGACAATATTTAATTTAAAAATCTATAATTATAAGTATAGTTCGTTTTAAGTCAACTCAAATCAGTATTGAAAACTATTATACTTTGAAATTCTTGGTTTAGAGTTAGATATCTTGGTTATTACTATCGAATCGATAGTATTGATTCGATATAACAGTAAATGACCGGAAAATAATGTTTTGATTTGTCGTTAGGCAGACCTTCGACTAATCATTTGCGATAAACAAATCGATAAACTTATAAATTGAATGTTGATAAACAAGTTGAGTCTATATTCAAATTGAAACGAACAAAGAGACAATCGAAAAGACCTAGCACAACTAATTCGTTTATTATCTAGTTAAAGTTTATTTTTCAAGCAAATTTCAACTGTTAGTTCGTTTGAAAAGTTCAAATTAGCATAATAATAATGAAATTCTGTGGGATTTTGTTATTTGTGCTTGCTAATTTATTGGTTAGTATTTAATCTAGCTTCAAATTGCACTTTTCATTAATTTCCTGATCTGCAAACTCAGATCCAGAACATTGTTCAATGTTCTCGGAGTTTCACAATCGAAACAAATGGCAATCAATTCCTAAAAGACGGCAAACCTTTCCGATATGTGTCCGGGACTTTGCACTACTTCAAAGTTCCGTCGGCCCTCTGGTATGACCGGATGTACAAATACAAAATGGCCGGACTCAATGCCGTCCAAACGTATACCATTGTCAGCAAAACGGTAAAGATTATTGATTTTGTTATTTTAGATATGTTGAGTGGAATTCTCACGAACCAGAAGAGGGTGTTTACGACTTCGATGGAGACAATGATCTGATCCAATATCTCCAAACGGCCAACGAATTGGGTCTTTTGGTCATTCTCAGGACCGGACCATTCATTGACGCCGAAAGAGATTTGGTTTGTATTAAGTAAATCAATTGAAACTATCACTGAAGAGGTGTCTCTTGATTAGGGAGGACTACCCTATTGGTTGTTGACTAAGAATCCCGGAATGAAGTTAAGGACATCGGATCCGACTTATATTACCGAAGTTGAAAAATGGTTTTCACTATTGTTACCGATGTTGCGACCGATGCTCTACAAGAACGGCGGTCCCATAGCTATGGTTCAGGTCGAGAATGAATACGGAAGTTATTACGCCTGTGATTACAACTATGTGTCACACCTTCGGGATCTTCACCACAAGTACTTCGGCGAAGATGTTTTGCTCCATTCAACTGACGGAAACGACGATTACTTCTTGAAGTGCGGTAAAATTGATAACGTCTTCGCCACAGTTGACTTCGGGCCCGGCAGTGATCCCGTCGAGTCCTTTCACGCGCAACGAGTGCACCAACAGTTTGGACCGGATGTCAATTCTGAGTACTACACGGGTTGGATCGATCACTGGGAGACACCGCACTCCACCGCCGAATCTAAAGATGTCTGCCATACATTGGATCTGATGCTAGCGATGAACGCTTCAGTCAATTTGTAAGTCATCAAGATATGAATCTTGCCTCATCAAGGTATTCATCTCTTTTCTAGATACCCGCTCTGTGGCGGAACAAGTTTCGGGTTCGGTGCCGGCGCTAATATGGATGGCGATCGTTATGATCCGTGCATTACTAGCTATGACTTCGACGCACCGCTCACAGAATCGGGTGACCCGACACAAAAGTATTATGACGTCAGGAAAGTGATCGGAAAGGTATTATTGAAATTATTATTTATACTTTTTCAAAGAGATTCTTATACCTTTCCTATACTTAAAGTACTTACCCCTACCAAATGGCACACTTCCAGTGCCGGCACCAAAGATGTCGACCAAAACACTAATAATGAGACCATTGGTCGATGTCTATGACATAATCTCAACTCAAACACCGATATATTCCATAAATCCGATGACATTTGAAGCGTTGAAACTCCGAAATGGATTTATACTCTACTCGACTAACATAACATTCCTTCCGTCAGATCCGGCAGTTCTAACAATCAATGGACTGGCGGACAGGGCTCAGGTGTTTGTCGACAAAGTATGTATGAAATAATAAGATTATGAAGATATTGATGACATCTATTCATTAGCGATACGCCGGAACTCTGAGTCGGACCCAAAGTCTTTTCACAATGGGTTTGGACATAGAAAAGGGTTCACGACTGGACCTATTGATCGAAAACCAGGGAAGGGTTTGTTACGGAAGTCTGATTAACGAACAGAAAGTTAGTTAAACTGAGTTATGATTCCATTTCATTCATACCTCAATATTCAGGGTATTCAACAAAACGTAACAATTGGGCCAAACCTTATCCAGAATTGGAATCATTACCTTCTTTTCAAGAATTGGTCGCAAGAGATCGACGACTTGATGAATGTCCACCCGAACCGAATACCGAGATTGAGAACAAATTCCTTCTATTCAGAGGAGAGAAATAGAATTCCGAAGTTCTTTAGCACAGAATTTGTTTTGGATAACGAACCGGATCTGCCATTAGACACATTCCTCAGACTCGATGGTTGGAAGAAAGGAATGGCTTTCCTCAATGGTTTCAATTTAGGCCACTATTGGACTGTCGGTCCGCAGATAACACTTTATTCGCCTAAACATCTGTTCAACGCTTACCCGAAGACCAATAAACTGATTGTCTTTGAATTGGAGAAATTCCCGAACGATATGACCGTTCAGTTCGTGGCAAAGAGTGAACTCAACGCAACCACTCCTTATTCTGCCGATGAAAATGAGCGAAATGTCATTTCAGACGGCGTTTTGATGAAACCTCTCAACAAATCACATAAATTCAACAAAACAAACAAAACTATCCTTAGAAACAAATATTAAGCTAAAATTTAAAGATAAAAAGGGAATTAAGGAAAAGGTATTGAATACGAAAAATGTTGAGATGAAATAAAAGCACATTGATCAAAACTCAGGTATATAATTGCCATTAGAGCGTTCCGATCGGCAATGAATCGACCACTTCTTCTTAACACCTAGATTTATTTTGGTATATAATACAGAAAATAGATTATAATGTGTAGTTTTAAATTTACAATTGATATCATTTAATAGATGGTAAACTCGATCACACGATCCATGAATAATGGTCAACTAGTTGGTTTAGAATGTATAATGGGTTTTTGGTATCTACATGCTCAATTTTTGAGTGCATCTGGGATCCACTTTTGCCGACCACTAATTATAGGTAATATAAGTTTTGTACAAGTAATCTATGTTCTATTGTCTATTTGTGTCGAGTCGATTTTTGAAATAGTCTTCTTTTATTATAGTGGGAAAAGTAATGGTAATATTGCTCGAAGAAGAAAATTAAAATTGAAACCAACAAAAGATATAAATAAACTTTTATGAGATCTTTCAAATACCACAATTGAATTTGTTTGTAAACGAATTGGTTGTAATAATTAATCTTGTTTGAAACCTCATCTACAAATACCCCGCTCACGATTAGACGTAACATATTGTTCCACTTGAAGATACCGGTCTCGACAATGATTACCATTCTGTAAATCATATATTTAAATAACTAGGTATAACAGTATAATCACATTTACAGCGATCGAAGACGTGTTTTTGTGGCCGAAAGACTTAAACTGGAGATCGGATAACCTATATAATCGTATTGGTATTGATGCGATGCGATGGCCACATTGTAATATTGGGCTTGAGCAAGTTTCAATTTCATGAAGTAATCGTTACCCATGTAAATAGCTTGGTCTTTCTCAATCATCTCAAGGAATTCTCTTTTGAATGGAAGCTATAATTTTGTTAGAATAAATCAAATTACAAAAATGACCAAGTTACTTACATGTGAGTAGTCCATTCGTTTAAGTCTGTGGTCGTACTTCTTATAATGATCGTCTAACTTGAAGAGATAGTCCGTCGGAGTGTTAGCTGTAGTAAACCACGGGATGTTAGATGAGACCACCTCTTCGAAAGTGTTCAAACACTTTGTTTGCACTTTGATCATGCAATTGAGTAAACCACTCTCAAAATGATTTACCAAGATCACACAAGCGATTGACCAAATGTTAACGATTGTGTTTAACTTATTGGTATAAAATTTTTGTATTAATGGCGAAATCGTTTGCAAAATGATTTCACTCAAAGAGATTCTTTGGTTCTCTGTATTCAAACAATTAGTGATTTTAAAGAAAATATGTTTCGTTAGATACTTATGAATCTATAGATCATGTTATAGAAGATGATCATCAATGCAGACATAATAATACAGATCCAGATCTGTTTGGAGAGAACGAGAACGGCCTCATCGAGACTGGGTTTGGTGTAGTGAAGAGCGCTCAGAATTTTCAGTCGAGGTGTTTGTGTCAGACATACGAAAGTGTCCGGAGTTTGGCTGAAGTCTTGATACAATTCATAAGTATCTGTAAGCGATGTCATTGTCATTGTTAAGTCGATGTCCTATTTTGAATGATTATTGCTATTATTTATTCCCATTGTGAATAAGTATACATTTTCCAAAGGGTAATTTGAAGTTCCAGTTCGAAATGTAATGTTATGGTCGGGAAAAGAGTTTGCAATCATCTTGATAAGTTCGTTTTGCAAGAAACAAGTGCTCTGTTAGAAATATTAGTCAAAATCAAAGTTACAAGATCAATTATGTACCGCGAAAATTCTGTAAATAACCACTTGAAATGTATAGCGAGGGTTAGAACGAATCGAATTATTACCTAGAACAAAACTACTGCAATATGGACTCAATTTCATTTCGAAAATATCTTTAGTGGAAATAATTCTCAACCTCAACACAAATGCACAATAACTCAAATATGAATATTTCAAATCTCATTTAGTTAAGTAGTATTAGATTTTTGTTATGTAATAAACATTTGAAACAATCATTAGATGTGAAAACGATATTCAGATATTTTTGAAGTTAATTTCTTTTTCTAAATACAACTAAAAGATTTAGAGATCGATATAGAGATGTAATACCTTTAGATTAAATGTTTCAAATCTAATAAAATCTTCTGGGAATTCAATTAAGGGTTCATTCCATTATTATAATGTTAAAAGTTCATTTATCTTGAAATTCAATCAGAATATAGATTTTAATTTTTGTTTCCCGAAAAATATATAATTTTTTCAATTATACTTATAATGGTAATTGTAATATTGCTCATAGAAGAAGATTACAAATGAACTAAATAAGAGTATTAAATACATTTTTATAAGATCTTTCAAATAAGACAATTGAATTTGTTTGTAAACCAATTTGTAGTAATTCTCAATCTTGTTTGGGATCTCATCAATGAATACCCCTCTCATAACAAGACTCAACATTTTGTTCCACTCGAAGATACCGGTCTCGACAATGATTACCATTCTGTAAATTATAGATTTAGTTAAAAGTGAAAACACATTATCACTCATTTACAGCGATCGAAGACGTTTTCTTGTGGTCGAAAGGGTTGAGTTAGCGATAGGATAACAGAGATAATCGTATTGGTATTGATGAGAACCGACGGCCACATCGAAGGAACTAGCATGTGCCAACTTCATCTTCATGGAATAGTAATTGGACAAGTATATAGCTTGGTCTTTCTCGATCACCTCCAGAAATTCTTTTGTGAATGGACTCTATATAATAATAAGTAGAATCAAATAAATAGGTCATCACTTAACTCACATGGAAAGGGGCGTCCATTCGTTTAAGTCTGTGGTCATACTTCTTATAACGTCCATTCCATTTGAAGAGATAGTCCGTCGGAGAGTTGGCCGAAGTAAACCACGGGATGTCCGATGAGACCACCTCTTCGAAAGTGTCCAAACACTTTGTTCGCACTTCGATCATGCAATTGAGTAATTCGCTGGAGAAATGAAGTACCAAGATCACACAAATGAGTGCCCAAATGTTAACGATTGTATTTTGTTTCTTAGTATAAAATTTTTGAATCAATGGGACAGTCGTTTGCAAAATGATTTCACTCAAACATATTTTCTGATTCTCTGTATTCAAACAAATAGTGATTTCAATGGAAAAACATGTTTCGTTAGATACTTATGAATCTGTAGATTATGTTATAGGAGATGATCATCAGTGCAGACATAATAATACAGATCCAGATTTGTTTGGAGAGAACGAGAACGGCCTCATAGAGACTGGGTTTGGTGTAGTGAAGAGCGCTCAGAATCACGAGTCGAGGTGTTTGTATTAGCCATACGAGAGTGTCCAGAGTTTTGCTATAATTTCGATACAATAGAAGCGATCCCTGGATTGGTGTCATTGACAATGTTATGTCGACATCCTATTTGAAAATATTTTTGGTTATTGCTTTTCATATTTAAGATAGTCATACTTTATCCAATGGGAAAATAGAATATCCAGGAATATTGTGTGTACGATAGGTTATGTTATGGTTCGGAAAATAGCCTGTTATTAATTGGAGAAGTTCATTTTTAAAGAAACACAACCTATTCTGT
>JAQGAJ010000847.1:0-12274 GCA_034689365.1 Liebstadia similis
AAAACTCCCGTGTCTGACCACCTTAACTAATAGAAAATTTGACCAAATTTAATTTTTTATTTAATTTTTTTCGAAACACTCAAACGTTTAATGAGAATGAGATTCAGATAAACAGTTAAACATCAAAATTGATCACAAATTTTCGCAAAACATTAAATACTTTAATTAATTTAATGAATAAATAAATGCATTTCATAAGAATTATTTAAAGTTATTGAACACCGGCTCTCGAGTGCCAAACGGACGGCACAATGGGATCGAAATCAAGTCGAAAGTTAAAAATAATAAATAAGATTCCATTAAATTGTTAAAACAACTGAAATTCATTTTCTATTCATTGGTTTTATGTAAATAAATGATAAAAGTGTTCAAAACTAATAAATAAAACGAATCCGAATGAAAATCAAATTAAAATCAAAACATAATTAACTTTTCAGGTCTTTGGCGGAAATCGATATAAATTTTGTAATAAATAATATGTTAATTGTTTTTGAGTAAAACTTGATATTCACTCAGAGATGCGATGAGTTGTGCTTTGAATAACAGTTCAGTCGTTATATTATTTAATAATCATTAATCACTGATTACTTTAGTGTTGAGAAGAGGTCTCCTATAATACAATTGTTTGTCGTCGAAGGGGAGGACAGGAGAGAGTCGGGAGAGTTGAGTGTCTTTGCACTGAAGGCGTGAGTATTGTTGGCGACACTCAACCGGAGCACAAGAGTCGTGATGTGTTCCTCCAAAGAGGTCACCCGATCGGCCAAACGGTCTAATTTAGTATCGACTTCGCGCAAGAGATTCTGCATTTGAGTATTGATGGCCTCAGTCTGAGTATTATCGGGAGAGACGTTGTCTCCGATTGTGGTCGTCGTTGTGTTTGTGGCGTTTGTTGTGTTAGTCGACGACGGGGTAGTCGTAGTGTCGGCCAAAGCCATCTTATGGCACAACTCGAATGCCTGACCAATAGTACGGACAACATTGACGGCAACCGATTGTTTGGCCGCTTTAAAGACAAGACATTTAAAAGCGTTTCCATCGCGTGCTATATATGAGAAGATATGTAAGTCGAGTGAGTCGTGGGAGACATAAAAGATCCGATGGATCGGGTGCTGAGCCAATGACAACATCGAAGACGCGCACCGACCAGAGAGGGTCACCCGAACCCCTTCATAAGACACAGTGACCAATACTTTGCGCTTCTTGTCCTTACGAGTTCGGCACTCATTACGAATCCTTCTCATAGCGGCAACGATCTCGACTCTAGAGTTCGGTCGCGGAACAGCTCCGCATCCGATCAGCTGAAGAGAGACGAAGAGTTATTTTGGGCGTAAAACGTGATAATTATCCAAACCTTGGCATTGAAAGTGATGCCAATCCGGAACTCTTCCTCTGACCTCAACGGCACCCGAGAGTCGAGGAGAGAGTCGTCGAGAGTCGCGTATTGGGTCTTCATTGGTGACCAACCAGTGGTCAGACCAGCGATGGATCACTTGTTGTGGACATCAATGCATACAAAACTAATCAAAACAATAAAAGTCAAAGAAGTCGTTACCATAAACAACGTTAAGACTCGTTTCATACCATTCATCAAATTAGTGACCAATTGTTTGATTATATAATTTCTTCGATTGGTTTGCAATACAGAAAAGTAGACGAAAACAACTTTAATTTATAGGTTTGAATAAAACTTTATAACTTGTTTACAAAAAATCGATTCAAATGACAAATTAGAAGAATAATAAATAAAGACTAGAATTTTTAATCATATTTAACGAAGATTTAAAATCAATGAATGAAATGCATTAAACGCTAAATACCATCGATAGGGCTGTGAATGACTTGAGTTATAGTGTTTGTGAACATTTGGGTGTAGTTTGCCGTCAATTGAGGGGTCAGTTATTCCTACAGTCAAACCCCCATAAGTGATGTCCATCTGTTCCAAGATATGATCGATTAGGTCTTCGGTAGTCTACCTCTCGCTCACCACAACCAAGGAGTGTGTAAGCACTGAAGACCTAAGACCCAGTGAGATGTGAGTCCGTGGACGGCTCCCAATAGCTTGACCGCAAAGTGGGTTCGGCGGTAGTGTTAGCCTATATCGAGTGCTTATCGAAGACTGGATTCCAAGCGATTCCAAGCATTGGATGTATTGATAGAGTGATAGCACTGACTGTCATTCACTTCACTCTCGCTGTGAGTCTATTGTTATCTCTCTTTGAGTTCAACAGTTCTGTCGCTAAACATAACATAAACCCAAACAAAGCAACTATTGATCGGCCGATCGGTTGATGACTCACTCCTCCAATGCATCACTTCATCCAAGAGTTAAGTTGTGATCGATTCCGAGCGAAGACGAGTGTCGACCCGAGTGTTGACTCGACCTCAAAACACGAGTGCACTGAGAGTCGAATGACCGCCAATCGGGTGAAGGTCTCAGTCATGTCTTGATTGATGTCATGGCAGCGATGGTCATAATATTGGTGTTGGCGGTCGTGTCGGCCGTCCAATCGTTCAATGTGTTGGTCGACGACCCACTCAACAGAATCGGTGCCATAATATTCAACGCAAGTTCCGATGATTCCCGCATTTATTCGATCAGTTCTTCGCTGAGCCACCCGTCGGCCAAACAGTTCATCGATGTTTCATCATTGGACGGATTGGTGTACCTCAAGCGTCAACTGGTCTGCAGCGGTGATCACATCTCAGATGTAGTTCCCTTTCCACTCGCCATATATATTGAATCTCAAAGCTTCCGTATCGGCGGCTCTCAGACCAAACTCATTATCATTCCATTAAATATTTATTTTTCTCACAAATCGTGTCCTCCTTTCGACCAATTGGTTGCAAACAGTCATTCATTACATTCGCGGCACTCAAAGACCTACTCATTGAATGTCTTAACTGAAGAAACTCTGTGTTTGAGACGATCGCAGTTCTTAACACATTTGCCGACGTTTATACCAAACTCAGTGTCGACCAAATGCTCTGTCCGTTTCGAGCCGTCCCTCACCGGTGATTATAGCAATGATTATCTCCAATACTCAGTCGAACAGAACTCTTCAGATTTGGTATCTTTAAGCCAAGTCTGTCTTCACAGCCATTTCACCGCTAATCTCAAACTTCTGATAGATTGTCATCAAAGCCGCCATAATTCAGATGTTTTGCAATCTCTTGAACCCATTATAAGGGCCGACGAAGAGGAGGCTCTCGAACTCATGTTTGACATAAGAGATGCCGATATTAACCAATACTTGAATAGAATTAAAAATAACTTTAAAAGGAGTCGAAAACGACGCGAATCTCAAAATTCTGAACCATATTTTGATAAATCCTTATATGTTGTGACCGTTCCCGAAGAGAAAGAGAAAGGATATGTCGTGACCACAATGAGTGCTTCGGACGCGGAGGGCAATGATCTCATGTATCAAATGAGTGCTGTTTTGGACGCAAGAAGTCAGACCATGTTTGCAATCGATCCCCTCTCAGGAGTGATAACAACCTCTGTTCGCTTAGACCGCGAGTTCATGGATGTCCACTACATAAGGATTCTTGCGGTCGACAGTGGACTACCGGCTCAAACCTGTTCGACCACTCTTCAGATCAATGTTATGGATGAGAACGATCACTCGCCTATCTTTGAGTTAGCCTCTTATGATACAGAACTCAGAGAGTCGTCTCCCATCGCAACCACTGTTCTGACCGTTAGAGCCACCGATCAGGACAGCGGTCCCAACGCTGACATCGAGTATAACATTGTGAACCCGACCGGTCCTAACGAGGCCTTCAAAATAGATTCACACTCTGGGACTATAACTACGAGAGCAGCACTCGATCGCGAGACCATTGACTTCTATACACTTACGGTCGAGGCTTCAGATTCAGGACCGGTTCAGATCCGAAGACATTCGCAAACAACTGTTAATATCAAAATTTTAGACGACAACGACAATTACCCACAGTTTTCTGAGCGATCGTATTCCGTACTCATTCCCGAAGATATCAGTCATTTGAATAATCCAATCATAGCCCGAGTCAATGCTCACGACGTCGATAACGGTCTCAACTCTGCCATCAGATACTCAATCATCGGCGGCAACACTCAGGGAATGTTTCAAATGGATTCACTTAACGGCGAGATATCAGTGATCGCACCTTTAGATTATGAGACATCACATTCCTATCGATTAGTGATCAGAGCACAGGACGCGGGAAGTCCTCCCAGAAGTAATACCACTCAACTCTTGATTAACATTCAGGACAAGAATGACAACGAACCTAAGTTTTATACGAGTCTATTCCAAGAGACAGTGATGGAGAACGTGCCCATCGGTTCCAGTATTGTCAGAGTACAGGCCTATGACGCTGACGATGGACCCAATGCTGCCATCATTTACTCGATTAAGAACCCTAACAGACCTGATATGCCGATCGCGATCGACAACCAGACCGGTTGGATATTCACTACTCGAGACCTGGACTGGGAAGAGGCCAGTCTTTACGAGTTCACAGTACTCGCTCAGGACAGCGGCTCTCCTCCACTCTTCTCATCAGCAAATGTCATAATTCGAGTTCAAGACTTGAACGACAATTCGCCCGTTTTTGAGCCCAAAATATATGAAACAACGATCAGCGAAGTGGACACTCCCGGGACTCCTGTTATTTCGGTTACCGCTACTGATAAAGACGAAAATACAAGACTCATATTCCAAATCGCGAACGGAAACACAAGGAGTCGGTTCAATATCATCACACAGAATGGTCAGGGATTGATATCAATTGCACAGCCTTTGGATTATAAGGCAGAGAAAAAGTTTATCCTAACGGTCACAGCAACTGATTCGGGCGGCCGTTCAGATACGGCCACCGTTTATATCAATGTCACCGACGCTAATACTCATCGACCAATGATAGAGAAGACTCCGTACGCCATAAGCATAGCTGAGGACACACCGATCGGGACTACAATTCTTGTGATAGAGGCGAGTGATGCCGATGTCGGTGAGAACGCGCGCATCACTTACCAAATGGACGACGTCTCGGAGTTCAGAATCGATTCCAGTTCGGGAGCCATCGTCACCACTAAGACTCTGGACAGAGAAAGAACCGCCGGCTATACGATAGTAGTGACCGCACAGGACAACGGAATTCCTCCATTGGCTGACATAACAAATGTTGAGATAGAGATCGGAGACGTCAACGATAACGCACCCGAATTCAAACAAACCGTTTACACGACTGCTATCACTGAAGACGTTCCGATCGGGACTAGTCTTATCCAAATCAGTGCTTTTGATCGGGACTTGGGTTTGAACGGTCAGCTCAGGTACACATTCACGGGAGGCAATGACGGCAGCTCTTCATTCGTTATCGATCCCACGTCTGGAATAATTCGGACCAATAAGGCTTTAGATCGCGAAACAACACCTAAATATCAATTGATTGCTTTGGGTATCGACAGAGGAGTACCGCCGATGTCGTCATCGGTTGCTATTAATGTGATCTTAGAAGATGTTAACGACAATCCGCCCCGTTTTGCATCTGAAAAGATCCAGTTCTTTGTGCCGGAGAACAGTCCCATCGGTTGGGTTGTCGGTGAACTCAATGCTGTCGATCCCGACGAAGGCCCGAACGCTGTCATTGAATACTCGATTGTCGGCGGACCTGATATGAAGTCATTTACACTTAAGTCCCGTCCGTCAGACAATACCGCAGAACTTATTTCTGAAGTCGATATGGATTACGAATCACCGAAGAAAATGTATAATATTATCATTAGAGCGTCTTCGCTGCCCCTCAGGAACGATGTTGACGTTGAGATCTTGGTAACCGACCAGAATGACCATGCACCTTTGCTCAGGGATTTCGCCATCATTTTCAATAACTATAAGAACCACTTTCCGCTCAATCAAGTGATCGGACGCATCCCTGCCTTCGACGCCGATGTCGCCGATCATCTCAAGTATCGGTTCATATCTGGAAATAACGCAAATCTATTGCTTTTGAACGAAACCAACGGAAATATAAAATTGAGTCCGAGTTTGAATACAAACGTTCCGATGAGAGCTCTGTTCGCCGTCAGTGTCAACGATGGCATAAACGAGGCGACCGCTAATTGTCATCTTGTGGTCAATTTGGTCACCGAATCGATGCTTTTCAATAGCGTTACTCTTCGTCTCAATAATATATCTCAAAAGCGATTCCTTTCCTCACTATTCGATCGTTTCATTGAAGGCTTGGCCGCAATTATTCCGTGCGCTAAAGAAAATATAATTATCTTCAATATTCAGGACGACATTGAAGTCGATTCTCCGATCTTAAACATCAGTTTCTCCGCCCGATTGCCCGACAATCGAGACATAGAGTCTTACTATTCGCCGCAATTTCTTCAGGAAAGGGTGTATTTGAGTCGAGCCATACTCACCAAACTGACCGGACTCGAAGTCCTGCCATTCGACGACAACCTATGCGTTCGAGAGCCGTGTCTTAACTTTGAAAAGTGTTTGTCTGTACTCAAGTTCGGCAACGCGTCTGACTTCATGAGTACCGATACGTTGATGTTTCGGGCCATAAGTCCGGTCAACACATTCGCGTGTCGGTGTCCGAAGGGCTTCCAAGGGATGCGACATAAGTACGAATGCGATACCGAAATCAATCTCTGTTTTTCGGGTCCGTGTCTTAACGGAGGGGTTTGTGTCCATCAAGAAGGGAGTTATGTCTGTCTCTGCAGTGATGGTTTCGCCGGAAAGAACTGCGAAATCAACTTTTTGTCAGATCATTGCAGAAGTGGTTTATGTAGAAGTGATTCGCGTTGTGTTAACTCCAGAAGTATGAAAACCAAAGCAACTCTCGGTATCGGAAGCTTTCAGTGTATAAACTGTTCTCTCGAAGAATGGAGTACTTCATTGTGTGAACTGAAGACCCGCTCCTTTTCCGAGGGATCGTATTTGACGTTCTCAGCCCTCCGACAACGCCATCGACTCAACATTCGGCTCAGATTCGCGACCCGTCGGACAAATGCAATGCTTTTATATAACGGAAGATATAATGAAAAACACGACTTCATTGCACTCGAAATAATTGATTCGAAAATATTGTTTAGTTTTTCTGTTGGCGAAGACGTCGGGAGAGTGTCTGTCGAGTCTCACAACGGTATTATCAATGACGGAGAATGGCATCAAATCGAAGTGAATTACTTCAACCGAACGGCAACTCTAAAACTGGACGACTGCGACGAAGCACTTCTTAAGGCCCTTCACCGAAGAGGTTTGGCTCTGAAACATGTTTGCGCTAACACAACGACACTAGAGTTGGAACCTCGTTGTGCCGATAAGATGCAGACCTGTTACCGATTCGTTGACCTGACCGGTCCGCTACAAATCGGAGGACTTCCACCACTTCCGACACGTTTTCAGACATTGAACAGTGATTTCGTCGGATGTATAAGTGATCTGTTCATAGATCACCAGATGATTGATCTCAACTCCTATGTGGCAAACAATGGTTCGGTCGCCGGATGTGCTGACAAACGCAACTTCTGTCAGCCCCAGCCGTGCCGTAATGGCGGCAAATGTGTTGACCGGTGGGGCTCTTATCTGTGCCAATGTCCCAATTCCTACAGCGGTCGAGACTGCAGTCACGCCAATGAAGTGATCCGACAGTTCAAAGGCGACAGTTTTCTCTCATTCACTCCCCGTTTGCGTCCTCTCAGTCTTCCCTGGATTGTGAACTTCCAGTTTAAGACCAATGCTCTCAATGGACTGCTCTTGAGATTGCAATTGGGAACTAATAATGTGATAAACATTGAAGTAATTGACAAATTTATTAGATATGGATTCAATTCGGAATCGATAGCAATCAATGAGTCGATTGTCACCGATGGTCAGTGGCATCACATCGAAGCCAATTGGAATACCGATGGCCTCAGATTGAGCCTCGATTTCGGTCTCTTCCATATCTTCAAGGATTTCGAGTCTGACATAAGCGGACTTTACATCTCCAAAGTGAGTGTCGGCGGACCCGAAGCTAATGAAGAGATGTCGGAACAAAATTGGACACATTTTGTCGGTTGTATTCAGGGTCTGGACGTCGGGAGCGGCAAAGATTCGTGGCTCAGACCTTCCCTCCAGCATAATGTTGATGACCAATGCATTGAAATGGATTCATGTTTGACCAGACCCTGTCCTCTCAACAGTAGATGTATTGCCAAAGGTTTATCACAATATGAATGTAAATGCAATCCCGGGTTCGTTGGAGAGCAATGTCTGGATGTGTGTGAACTCAATCCCTGTTCTTTCGGATCGACTTGTATTCTATGGAACAATACCCGCGGCTATAAGTGTTTGTGTGATCGGTCTCACACTGGAGTCTATTGCGAAGACACACTTCCCGAGACCTGTCCCTCCAACTGGTGGGGACATCCCATATGCGGTCCGTGCAATTGTGACATTAGTAAGGGATATGACGGCAATTGCAACAAAACTTCGGGGGAGTGTATGTGCGAACAGAACCACTTCCAGCCCCTCAACAGCGATGTCTGTTTCAAATGCGACTGTTATGCCATCGGTTCCTATACTAACCGATGCGATCCTCTCACTGGTCAATGCAAGTGCAGACCCGGTGTTATTGGCCGGCGCTGTGACTCATGTCCGAGTCCTTTAGCAGAAGTAACTTTCAGAGGTTGTGAAGTCATATACGAAGGCTGTCCGCGGGCTTTCAGTGACCAGATCTGGTGGGAGCGGACACTCTTCGGTTCTCAGGCCACTCAGTCGTGTCCATCCGGATCTATTGGTAAAGCCACCCGACTCTGTTCGGTGCAGAACGGCTGGTCTAACGCTGACCTCTTTGAGTGCACATCCAATGCTTTCACTGAATTGGCCGAACAGTCGGCTTCACTCGAACGGAATGACTTCTCTTTGACATCTTTCCTGTCCATCAAAATCATTAGTGAACTGCGGAACGCCATCAATAACACCGACACCTTATATGGAACCGATATATTGATCGCATATCGTCTGATCCGACACTTGATTAACAATGAGTTGAGACAAACTGGTCTTAACCTGACTCACAAACAGGACAGACATTTCATTAGGAATCTCATCGAATCCACGTCTTCTATATTAGAGCCCAGATATGCCTCCAATTGGGAACGAATAGCGGACATCGATCGCGGACCTGAATATCTGCTCAAACTGTTCAACAGTTACCTCGAAGTGCTTATTACTAACCAAAGGGACACTTTCACAGATCCCTTTGAATTGTCTGCCAAATGGATGACTTTGGGTTTGGACACTGTTTCGAGCGAACAGTTGTGGGAAATGCCTAAATCCCTCCACTCTTACCTCAACCGAACTACTTTACTCCAGTCGTCGGTGCCGTCAGTCTATGTCGACCAAAGTCTTGCATCCGATTCGAGTCCGGCCGTAATTATACCCAAATATAACAACTTTCCGATTAGAAAACATAATATCGACGACATTACCAAAGCTTTTGTGCCATTGAAGACATTGTCCGTGAAATCGATCGACGAAATCGCGACCAAACCCATAATGGCTTCATTCGATGGTCAGTCAATGCCATCGAACGCACTCATCGGTTACGCTATATTCTCATCATTGGGACAAATATTACCACCGATTGTCGATTCGAGTGTTCGGTAAGTCTCATGTGTTTCGACCTTTTGGTGATTAACCTGTATTTGTATTGTCAGACATCGATTCGGACAACCATTGAAAGCTAATTCTCCGATGTTTGTTCTGACCATAAGACCAGCGAATGGCACGAAATTCATAAATAAGTCAATTCAACCGAAACTTCACTTCAGATTACGAACTCTCGTACGCGAAGGACGGAGTAGTCCTCAATGTGTTTATTGGGCTTTTGGCTCAAATGCAAACTCAAGACATAAGTCGACTCGAGGTCGATGGTCTTCCAAGGGATGCGAAGTCAAGGGATTTCATCCGACGCACAAATATAGACTGTCCTATGACTACGTGAACTGTTCGTGCGATCGAGCCATTGGTGTGGCCGTTCTCATGGATGTCTCCAACAATGATGTAAATTATGATTTGAGTCAATATATATTTTAACCCAACATTTCTTTTCGTCAGTTCTTCATAAGCGAGTCTTTAGCACAGGTTATGGTCTCATATTCGGGTTCAATCGTTTCGTTGCTTTTGTTGGCGATAACATTCTTCTTGTTATCAGCTATTCGTGGCCTACAGACCAACAGTAATACGATTCATAGGAATCTGGTTTTGTGTTTATTCTTAGCGGAGTTGATATTCTTGATTGCCTTAAGAATTCGCTCGACTTTAGTTCGAAAAGAGGTATTCAATCAAACCATTGAAGACTTGTTTTCTAACATTTTTAATCTTCAGTTCGCGTGCAAAATGACTGCGATCTCACTTCAGTACCTCTTTATGTGTCTCTTCTCGTGGATGACTGTCCAGAGTATACATCTCTATAGAATGCTAACCGAAATCCGTGACATAAATCACGGGCCGATGCGGTTCTACTATTTCGTCGGTTACGCCATTCCTGCCATTATTGTTGGCCTTACTGTTGGCGTCCGCGCCGACCAATACGGAACTTATGCATTGTATGTCTTGACCTTTGTTTGACCTTTGCTTAGATTGTCATTAATTCTGATCAAACCTTTCAGTTGTTGGCTTTCAATATACGAGAGTGTGATCTGGAGTTTAGTCACTCCTATATGTGTGGCAATTATCGTAAGTTTACATCGAAAGTCAAGTCTTGACATTCTTCTAATCGTGTGATTCGCTTTCAGATAAACCTTTTGGTATTTTTTATGGCACTTCAGGCAAGCGTTCAAATCAAAGAGACTGTCACTGATTACGGAAATCTCAAGACATTGTTGTGGTTGAGCATCATTTTGCTGCCACTTCTGGGGTCGGTTTGGATTCTGGCCCTCCTCTCAGTCAACGACTCATTAGAAGAACTTCATTACGGCTTCTCTATTATGTCATTAATCAGTTCGGTTTACATATTTGTCGGCTATTGTCTCATCAATCACAGGGTTCGGCACAACATAACTGTTATGTGGGCCCGAATGAGGGGCAGAAAAGTATCCTATGTTGACGATAGTCTCAGTGGAACCCGAACTTCAGTGACATCGCGTTCGGCCAATGCTTTCCACAATTCCTCTTTCGATGTTATGCATCGAAATATAACAATCTGTGCCTCTTCGACAACCAGTCGGTCCACTGTTACCAAAACTTCGAGCAGTGCTTTCAGACATCGACGTCGCCATCATATGAATGGCAATAACTCAGAGTCAGACAGCGATATCTCTTACGATAGATCACTAGATTTGGCTTCAAGTCATTCCTCAGACGAAGAGGACAACCGATCAGCTCCTCATCAAAACCAAATCAATGCCGTCATTCAACAGAACCAGAATATTATGTTCAGTCCTAATACAGGAAATACTCCCCTGTTTTCGAGGTCAGGGCTGACCCACACATCTGAACAGATCTATGGTAAATGGCAACCGAACCTATCGGTGACCTCATCTCAGGCCTCGCCGATCACAGAACACGGCCCGTTCCTCAGTAGCCGACCCTATTCACGCTCTAATATACTGGCGATGACGGCCGGCCTCTCAACTGACCGCTTGACCGAACAGGGGATGGATTTGCCTCAAAGCCATCGAATGTCTGATAACACGATTAATTCGTTAAATATTTCCCGGTTTTCTCCGCAACCTCTGGAGAGGTCGTCCCAAATGAGTGAACTGATGTCGAGAGGCGTCGACGAACTCTCTCATAATATCGATAACGAAATGGGATATAATATTAAGTTAGAGAACACCGACAACTTTAAGGCCGACAGTATTACCGAAATATTGGACAATGACTGTGAGGTCAACGAACAGAATGTCGAGAGAGAAACGTCGGATGCGATTCAGGAAGACATGGCTTCAACTAATAGAACAGAAGCGCCGGCACAGCACTCATCGATCATCGGTGGCGCTGACTCTGAAGCAGCTGTCAGTCCGGCTCTGGTCTCAGCTCTGGTGTCCACTACCTATACATCAGAGTCAGAGTGAGTCAAACGCTTTGTCAGTATTTACATAACAAAACACTTATTGTGTTTGCTTTCGATTCAATTGATTGTATCGATTGTATTGATAGGCAAAGCAATGAAGTTTGAAATACAATCCAATCGGCCATTGATTGCGATTCTGTGTCCGCGGTCTCGATCTCATCAAACAATTCCATTGCCTTTACTTTTGATTTATTTATTTTTAAAT
>JAQGAJ010000848.1:0-12273 GCA_034689365.1 Liebstadia similis
GACGCTAAACTCTAAATTCGGAATCGATTTGAAAGGATATTAGAAAAATATCTAGACTTTTAATACAAAATGTTTGTATTAAAGTCATATACAACTGACTACTCATCTAAAGAGTTATATGAGATAAGAGTTGGCACTCTTTGTTGCCATCCCTTCCCATCCCTTCGCACTCGACTGCTGTCACAACACTTCCCCGGTTTTGATGTCAACTCTTATCGAATCAAATTTAATCAAATTTTGTTTTGATATAATAAAAGTGTGTCTTTCGATCAAATAGAAGGCCAACCGATTTGAATATTGAAAATGTATTTAGAGTGCGATTGCCTGAGTGTAAGACCCTCTGGTTGTGCCTTCCATTTGTGCCCATTGTCCTAATTGGACTTACTGTCAAATGTTGGAACAGCCAGGCTCTCATTATATTTGTGGCTACTTTTGGGAATATTCCTCTTTTCTTTTGACGTTTTTTACTTCTGTCGTCGTCATCGTCTTCACCGGTTCCATCACCAGAACCAATGCTGGCGTCACCTAAAAAAGATCCTAAGATTTAGAGACAAAGACAAACAAAAATTAATATTTTGATACATATTTTCCAAATAAGATGTTTAGTTAGATATGAGTCTCGTCTGTGATCGCGAGGTCGGAGTCGAATGACATGATGTGAATGGTAGGGATCAGCTAATGGTGTGCCGACTCAATTGAGAATTTAATTCAAAGGGATCGGTAACAGAGGGAAAGGTATACCTCTGTCCGTATTGAATGGTTTATGCAATAAATGGTTTGAATTTGTTTTATGTGGCAAATGTTTGATTGGATTATTTACGGACAATTGGTCAGAAAAATGCACATTTAGTGCACAAATGTATTGTCAGGTATGGCATACAAAAGCAAATCAGCTTAACTCTGCCTTATGTCTACTTATGACGAGACTGACTGTGCCGGCGCTCGTCAGCTCTGGTCGTCAACTGTGCTCAGACATGGATCACAATATATCGCAATATCAGAAAAAGCATTTCTCTATAGAATTGGTGCCACTTTTCGCCACTAACTCTGTATTGTGTCACAAATGCTGGTATTGTTGAAGCAAATCGTGTGCTCTTATGCCCAGAGCTCAGAGCCATACCTATCCCTCGACTTCGCGGCGATTGTGAATACAGAGTCACAGACCATAAGCGAGAGGTCGGAGCGAAGAACAGAGAGGACAGAGAATTAGTGAATGGATCGGGTTTTGCACTGAAATACGAAATCGCATATAAATTCTGTGCATTTGTCGGTCCGTTCTCTTCAATACAGTTATTAAAGAGTATTAGGGTTTAGATATCGGTCTTACGGACCGATACTTTGGCCCCATTGTTGTCATAATAACGCTCTCGAGTAGAGTCTGTTCTCTGGTTTTGCAAAGACAAGAGTCGTAGTGATAGTACACAAGGGATTCACCGGCGCTCGTAATCTAAGTCTCTTCTGATGTAATTCTATGGACTATTATGAGTGAGAAAACCATTATATACTCTATCATTATATCCACTGTTAATGATTATGATTGCGGTCCAAAACAGGGCCTAAACTACAATCATTTGTATGTCTATTCAAAATCCGAGTCAATTGCGATTGAATGACGAGTGCCTAACACTGACAAACAGTTTTACGTATAAAACAATATTTGTTTTGTAATTCATTAGTTTTATTGGTGTTTACTTTACTCCTTCGGAATATATTCTAATTGATTAAAAATAATAATAAATTTACCGAATATTCAATTCAGTGACTGAACTCATTGTCAACTTTCAAACCAATTAAGTTTCGGCAAAAATAATACATATTCTGATTGATTGCTTTGTAAGCGACCGAAGGGTTGTTATCGAGAGCTAAATAAAACATTTTAATAATTAGATTAAATTATTCTCGATTTGAAACAACTTTTAACTCCAAAAACATTTATTCTATTCTATTGTTTTGAATAGAAGTCCGAGTATTTTCGGTTTAACTCAATTAGAGTTTTGTTATCTTTTGGAAAACTAACGAATCAAATGAAGAATATTTTAAAGATTGTTATTTCGGAGGGATTTGTGATTCAACGGGCGCTCAGCCACTGGTTATCAGAGAGAAAGCCAACAATTACTTTGATTTAGATCTGTTCCGACCTTTTCGTTGCGAATATTCATTAATCTTTGTTTTATTGATATAATAGATCGACAAACGAATTGATAGTTCTCTCCGAAAGCCAATGGAAAGTCAGGAAAAATTAATGAAAATCGCGAGATATATGAGTCCAGTCGAGTGCACACAATCAAAGCAAGTTATGACCGGTTCTTCTCGGGCCAGATATCTCGCTAACCATTGACTCAATCACTGGTCTGTGGTTTTAATTCTACATTAGAGTTATGAACAGATATTCATAATATGCGACTTCAAGTCTGTGCTCAGTCTGTGTTGAGCTCTGGAAGGGAGAGGTCTGGCAAAGTGAGGCTCTGGTGTGTGTTTGCTTGGGTTATGCCATTACTGGTATCTTTTTGGCATTGCATGGATGAAGTTGAATGAATGCTACATCAATCATGATCATATTGCCACGAGAATGCCTGTCCCCATGGCAACAGTGCCTGTTCCCAAACAGCATATACCAACACATTTTCACAGCTTTTGCTTTTAGTGCATCTAATATTGAACAGAAGAGCGAACCGAAGAGCGAACCCGAGAGCCAAACAGTGCACTGACTCTCACTTCTCTCCATTCTCTCCATTCTCTATATTTCCAGTCACTTCTCTCCACTTCTCTCTCCACTACTATTCCATCGCATTCTCTATTATATCATAAATGTTTGGTCTCATGGATACACACATATATGTAGAGCACAGTTATGTCAGAAGTGTTGGGTCGACGGCGACGCCAGAGTTGGCCGACAATGGCTTCTGATTAGCGGAGAGTCAAATGCAATGCAAATCGTCTTAAAGTTATTCCAACTCTTATTTCACTGAATAGTGATTTAGAGGAACAGCGAAGGGATTACACCATCGATGGTGTCAGAGCTCTGTTGTGCTGAAACTCATTCGTGTATTCATTAATCTGTGGACCACTTTTCGGTCTAATATTCGCAATGAGTTTAGTTTAGTGTCGACTACGGATCGGTTGGTCGACAACACAAACAGTGTGTTTGCAGTGCCAGTAATGCTCTGATCCTAGGCTTACCCGAGCGAACCCCTGCCCACACTCGCCTACAATATTAGACTAAAGTATTACGACATATACTCTATGTATAAATGGTCGTCAATATTACAAACAAAGTCACTGCAGAGACAAACAGAATGCAAGACAAGTGGTGAGCCCTCTCTCAGCCCTCTCTCCCAGAGTTCTTCCATTTTTGGTGTTGGCCTCAGAGCTAAATGTTTGAGCAGAAGCACAGAAGAACATAGAAGTTTGACTATAGAGAGAAAGAGGAGAGGGAACAGAGCTCTGGCATAGTATGGCTCTCACACTGAGCCCAAGTTCGACATAGACAGTGACAAATTGCCCCCGGATTGCCGTGGATTACAACCGAGTTGAGTCGAGTTGAGCCGGCATTCGACGTTCGCTCCACTGATCCCTTTGGTCTGTTTCCTGCCTCTACTCTGTCTCTACTTTGTCTCTACTCTGCCTTTACTTCACTCACGAATCAAATTTATACCAAATATAGTGAAGATTACACTAAGACTAAGGACTGTCTGTTTTGAACACAATTCGAGCGTTTCTTCACTTCGGCTTCAATTTTATTGAATTTGCAAATCGAGGAAAACATAAATTGAGTCGATTTTCAATAAACGAAATGATCAAATGATCTGAATCTCAATCTACATCTATCTGATTGGCCAATCCCTCGGTCTATCCCTCTATCCCTCACTCATTTCATATCAATTGACAATTATAATACCAATTATAAGAGCATTGCTTTGGTGTTCACTTAATTCAAGTATTTTTTGCATAACATTATGAGCTGTCAATCATCCGAATCATTCAATTATTGGCATTAAATGAAATTTCCTTTTCCTTTATTCAACCAAATTATGTTGAATTAGCATAAATGCCAGCTTCGGTTGCATTGGAAAGGCATCCCATCGGAGGACTGACTCCAAGAGAAGAGATATCACGAATGAAACATCAAAATTCAGTTGAAATGCATTTTTGACACGAATGACAGCCACTTATTATTGTATCCCAAAAATTACTGCACACAAGAAATATGAATATATTTGTGGAATGGAATGGAATATACATTTGGAGTACAAACAGAATATATAGTTATTATTTGAGTTGAGTTTGTGCTGGTTATGGACTCCTAGTATGGAAAGCCATATCATAATTGAGGCACTAATTTCTCCTTATTTCATATGCACCTGCGATACAAGTAATACATGCCATTCCATGCCATGGCTCTGACGAGTTGCCGGTCCTAACCGTCTCTCAGATTAGTATTTCGTTCAATAATTTACATAAAATGTGATTCTCATAAAAATTAAATACTTTTTTTCTCTTTTGTTTTTTCTGATGGTTTGCTTCCATATCCTGACATAGACTGCAATATATGTGTGTTTAACACAAAACTCCACTAAAATCTAATTACTCTGAAAAATATAACTTTTATGGCAATCATTTTTCACAAAACTCTGTTCGCCAAACATCACGTGAAGGCAAATGTTAAACAAAAGATCGATTATATGAACACTTTTTCAAAATTAAATTCTCTTTAATTGTTTTGTTTCTCTTTTGAGTTATCGAAGAACAAGCGATTACAACATTAAGACGATAGACATAAACATAAATTTCAATCATATTAATTGATCGAATGATACAATTGTGCACAAATTGACAAATTGAAATTGGATCGATCAATTGAGAATGCACCTTGCACAAAAGAGTTAATTGCCAATGCAATAAATGTCAAGATCGAAGCAGACAATTGGTGAGTTAACCGCGACTGAGACCGATCATGATCTTCGCCATAATTACCATAATTAAAACAAAACTCAAACTTTTAATACCCTTCTAAACCAATTTTATTGCCGTCCGAAACGAGTGAATGATTTTATTGTTCGTATGCGTCGAAAAACGCTAAGAAAGTTCTATCGAGCGAATCAAAAGAGGACCTAAAATAAATTTAGCCATTAGTGTATTCGCCCATTTGGCGATTGTAACCATGCTAATGCTAATTATGTGAACGATTCACTCAGAATCAAATCTTCTTAGTCATGCTGTTAATTATGGAATTGTATTGAAGTCAGAACTGACTGAACATAGGGTTGACATCGGATTGATTTTTGTGAACCTCTGATCGCTAATTAGTTCTTATGAGCTCTTATGAAATCAATAAATAAGTTTTGATTCGATCATTAGATCGTTTGATCGTTGACTTCTGATGTTTGGTCAATGAATCGAATCTCGATATCTCGAAGAGTGAGACAAATCGATATTTTAATGGTTAGTTTGTAGAGAAAGCAAAACTAAAAATGTTTTTCTCAGAAATGTTTGAATGCCTTTTGAATTAATATAAATAAATTACTTCATTAATAGGCAAACACTTGGCTTAAGGCGAGTCGTGTTAGCCGTAGATAAGAGGGTTTCAATTCGTCGATATGTTTGGCTCGAATCGCACCTTCCAAGGGGTTATGCAAACTGAAAACATACCCTCTATTACCTCCATTACCCATGATTATACTCATTGCTCGCACTCACGATTCGAGTCCAATCAAACCGACAAAACCGAGAAAACACTCGATTTCTAAGACGATTATTGACTGAGAAAACGAAATCTTTTCACTCCTCAGACCAGACCTTGAATTAACTACTAGTGGACAGCCTTGGATCACATCTTTGGATCACATCATTCGATATAATCATTGTCTTTCATTCCAATTCAAATACATTTTAAACAAATTTTTTTCAATATTTATGTTCGACTTATGTTATGCTTATCTCGAGAATCGATATTAAGCTCAATAATTATGAACAAAATGATTGACTCGTTTTTCAACACCTCTTAGTTATGCTAATTAACTCATATTTCGATGACATGTTTAATGAAGTTTTACTCAAAATTTTATTCAAATTAATCGTTCGAATATTACTTTTGGTGAATGGACTGAAAATACCCCATAATATACATTCTTTGATACATTCTTTCGTTTAAAATGTCAGTGAATCTCAAATCTCAAAATTAATTGCAAAAAATAGTGAATTTAACGATCGAATGGATTACTAATTCAAATGAAGTAAATTTGAATAAAAGACAATCAAAAATGAATAAATATCTGATCACTGATTGGGTGGTCATTCAGTCAAAGGCATTGATCATCAAATAGTGTCTCAAAGGAATTGTCAGACAATCGCTGTCTTCTGCTTAATATTCAATCGATAAACCGATAAAACTATAAATGTTTTTATTAAATCATAAAATGAATCTTATTTTTTGCTTTTAAATGGGTATAAATATCGAAACGAAAATTAGAAAATGATATTTTTGATACTTTTGATACCTTTTGTCAATTTAATACCTTTTCTATTAATTTTATATCACATTTATTGAGAATTAGGAGAAAAAGTTTTTTATTTCCCAAATATTTTTCGAATGGCTTTTGAATTAATCAGAAAAAGGGGTTTATCTCCAAAACTATGTTATATTTCTCGAAATCTTCTTTTTTAATTCCAAATATCGCGATAAAAATCATTTGAGTTGAGGCCATGAGATGTGAATATAAATCTGAATTTTTTCAATTAGAAGCCAAAACTCTTTTTGAGTCGTTATTTTGCATTTATAGCTCGATTGCTATTAATTGGTTAGATTTATGCGACCAATGAAAACCTGTATTAATTATCATGTCTTATAAACGTCTTAACATTTATATCGAGAACTCTTTTCTCAACTATAATATAGTTTAGTTGAGTATATATTTCATTGAAATTTTGTTTTTATTTCATTTTGATTTGAATTTATATTTTGTGAGCAAAGGCTCCGAATCTCAACAAATCATATGGTCTTTGAATGGGATCTCAATATTGAGTCCAATAGTGAACTAACGAATTGAAATCACGACTAAAATACGAGTAATAATAATAATAATGAAAAATCACAATCCCTTCGGAAGAGCAAAACCAGAGTCTGAGCTCCCGTTCGGTCCGAGACTGAAGACTGATATGACTATAATTATAATTCATATGAGAATTCCTTTTACTAAATAAATCTTCAATTAATTACATAGTTTTAACTGACGGACACTAAACACGAGTTTTAAATAAAAAGCAATTTAAGTCAGAAATGCTTTTATGCTTTTGGCTCTAATACAAGCGAACAATCGCTTCTTTACTACACATTTAATTAAATGGCGTTTTCGAGGAATAAATTCTCTGATATTTAAAACAATTTCTTTACTATATTTTAATTATAAACCAAATGCTCTGAGCGTTACATAACATCAGAGCCGATAAGACATCAAATTAGGGCTATTTTGCGAATTTAAAGGCATTCGATAAATAAAATATTAAATTTTTATAAACTAATAATTAGTCGTTTAAATCAATTAATTTAATAGTTTATTGGTTTTGCAGTAAATCTTTAGGAAAAGGCAAAGAAATAAATGATTACTTTTATCTAAATATATTCGCATTTAATTTGATTGATTTCATGCCTTCCCTTATCTAATACTACGATAACTGACAGCTTTGGCGTCCATTAAGAATCATATTTTAATTCGATTCACAATTAATTTAATCTCTTTTTTAAAGCCATTAATCAAAAGAATATTTCTCTTTTAGAAAAAGAAGAGTTTATTGTTTTTGTTGACGTGTTTCACCTTTTAATTGCTGTTTTGAAATTCATTTCAACTCATTCTCGGCTCACAATTAATTGAAATTAAATTCAATAAACGAATCGAAAGGTCTAAACGAGTCGATAGCCATCTGAAGACCAGATGTCTTACTCTCCAAAAGAAAGTCAACGAATCTTGAGATCAAATGTTTCATTGATTACATCTAAAAGCCATTTAAATGCGATTAAAAGTCCGGAGAATAAGAAAAATAATTAAAACTTTGGTTTAATATATAAATATTTGATCGAAAGGTTTGGTAAAGAGTTTACGATTTCTTACAAGTAATGGAAAAGACTTGTTATGTGAGGACCGAAGTGTTGCTGATTATCGTCACTGATATTCACATTCAGTGCCACTAATATCGCGACTATTTCTCAACCAAAGGAAGTATTAATTAATTTATAGTATCCTAAAGAGCGGTAATAACAGTCTGACTCTGTCTGAGCGTATGTTCAGTTCTTCTATTGTCGAGACACAGAATTGCTCTTCGGTTCGGATCAACTGATTCAGTCACTAATGTTAATAAAGTGAGCCCGAGCTCAGAGCTCAGACTCGCCACTGTTTAGGACCTGTGTTTAGTACTTTCTTTTCACGGCTCATATAAGATTTGGATAGTATTTAGACCTAAATCATGAATCATGGCCTTAATCAAGAACAGACATGCCTTTGTCTGCCATACCGTCCATTTCGAGCCTCACTTCAGGGCTCTGTTCAGCAAATAATTGAGAATCAGTTGACTACAAACACAACCACTACTTATCTAATTCGTTATTAAAGTAAAAATAGAGTATTGAGACCGAAGTCGAGACCCAACTGAACGAAACCAAATGAGAAAATACTGAGTAATAAAACTTCGATTAGTTGTCTCACTGTTTGATCAGTCGGTCCGAGGACTCAATGAGTCGTAAAACTGAATATATTCTAGTCTTGGACTCGAATGAGAGAGTCTGAGAGTGAGAGTCAGAGAGAGAATGAGAGAGTAATCATAATTTACGACAAATGATTGCAATGATTGCATCAAATTATGCAAATAATTATTATTATGTTAATAATAATCTGCTTTTGTTAATAGGTATCTAAAAAAGTGACGCTTTTCTGATTCAAATCAAAGATAAAGATTAGAGTGAATGCCAGCCATAATGGCATCGCTTGTATTCAGTCTTTGAGGGAGTCTTTGAGGTTCGGCTCAAATGTGTTTGGTGTAGGAAAAGGGGACACATATGCAGATGAGTCGCTCAACTGATGCCAATTTACACAGAGATCGCAAACAGACAAGTATTGCTCCATTTCCTGCCATTTCTGTCAAGTTTATGCCTCCCGAATGCCTATCCCTAACCCACAGCACATCTTCAGTACTGCCTATCCCTTCAAACCATCAGAATATTTGTCTTTAGGCAATTAATCTTCTTTTGGTGAGTCTGTGCTAACCCATACCCAAACCCAAACACGACGGCCAAACATCGGGAAGAGTAAGAGATCGTCAACAAAGTCACAGATGAAAAGGTCAGTCCATTCTGAGTGAGTCCGACCGTTATGTGTGTACTCTTCGACTCTGGTTTGGATTCAGAGATCGTGTATTATCGCAACCGAGAAGATCACAGACGTATATACTATGTATTCATCGAACAGCATATTTCCTACATTTGGTGTCCGGCCCCCCGAATAGCCCCCACTGCCCCCATTAATGTTATGCAAATTTCATCTCTTCAGACCTACCATTCCCTTATTTTTCCTTTTTTGTGACTCAAATTACAAGAGCTTAAGCGCAACCAATTAAGAGGGGATAGAATTCATACTTTTTGCGTCCTCTCTCTCACTCTCCCTCCCTTTCCCTCTCCCATCCCTCCCCTGGAAAACGAAGCGAACATAATAATGATGGAGAGGAGAGGCTGTGCGGAGGGAATAGGAGTCGATAGCACTCGCCATAGCAGTCGTCGATGCGATTGCCTTTTGCCAGCAATACGTGTGACGACTATTATATGCAAAACTTTAATCACGAAATTTTGAGACAAAAGAGTCGAAAGGGAGGCATAGAATGGATGAGATGTCTGAACCCTCAGCAAAGATCTCAGATATACATCCAATGGTAGTGTCGTATTGGAAGGCATGCGCTTATTTCGAAATCAATTTCCAATATAATCGTAGACTTAATGCTATTCATTGGGATTGAGATTCACTTCAAATATTACTTAACTCTCTCTATCAATGAAATTAATTTACATTTTTATATAAGGAGTGAAATGAGAACAACAATAACAAAAATATTCTTTGAATTTATTTTGATTTGATTCCCAAATGTAGAGAAATTATCGGAATATGTATTAATAGGGGGCACACCTTAAGGACGACCATCAGAAGAGCGTTTGGCCGCCGAATAACAACAAGAATAACATCAGAATTAATAATAGACTGAATTAAAGCTGAATCTCATCATCGGTTAAACAGCAGATCAGAGACTGACTCAAAAGCATTTTTGGGTGGAGTCGGGAGTTATAAGCAATAAGTAAGAGCTGAACCAACGCTGGCCTCAGTTGTGAGCTCTGGCTCTGAGCTCAGGCTCTCTGTTCTGCCTGTCTTTGCATCACATAATAGTTATTACATTTAAAGAGGTCGATAAAACTCAGGCCATCACTGCCATCATGGGCTCCAACATTGGCTTTGACTCCACTGACGATCGCAAACGCATTAACAATAAAAGAAATAATAAGAAAAATTATCTAATAGTTTGTTGTAATGCCTATTGGGCTCACATTGGGCTTACATGCTGTTAGACATTGCAATAGTGGGCTCCCTATGAAATACAACTTCAATAATAGGTCTCAGAGTTATAATTATACTCAAAAATATACCAATTTATTCACTTTTACGTTAAATACAATTTTTATTGGTTTCGGTTTAAAATACACTCTTTTATTGATTACCATTTCATTACAAACTCAGGGTTTGGGAACTCAAAGCAACATAAATAACAAGTTTCTATCGATTTATCAAATAATTTATTTTTTAATTTTTTGTGTCAAACAAAATAAGAAAAATAAAACAAAATCCAAAAGAAATTCAAATCAAAGACATATCTGTCTCTGAAAGGCGTTCAAATAATTACTATCACACAAACAGACTTAACGGGGAGTCAATTGACCCCTCGATTAACATTTAGAAGCGCCCAATGGTTTTGTTTTTTGATGTCACACCACTATGAACCCCTAGTACCTAGACCATTTCCAACATCTTCTCATACTTCCCATGTTTTAATGGACAAACTTTTGTCGAATCGCAATAAATTATAAGCAATTAATCGATTAATTCTCACTCAAAAAGTGATTTATTCGACACATCTTTTCGGCGAAAAGTTATGTCAGAAATGGAAACAAAGGACTGTTGACTATCGGAAGCACTTAAATGTCAAACACTCAGTATATCAGAGCCCGAGTGCAGTCCTTTTACATCCAAAGAGTAAACCGAAAGGCATTTTCGATATTTTATTTCGGTCCACATTTCTGGTCATTCGTCTCAAAGAGTCGAAAGAATCGGTCATTTGTTATACAAAGTATATGAAAGTCAAACATAAATGCAGTTCACAATCGATGATAGGATAGCATAGCATAGCATTAAACATATTGTTGTAATGTATTTATTGTTTGCCGATTGACTGCTTGTGCTCTGTCTGTGCCGGCGATGCCATAAACGGTACGAATGGCCAGCAATACATACAAAGGCCGGAAGTGTTTCTATTTGGACACAACGAGAAATATTTCCTTATCAGTAGTCGATGTCGAGGACAGGACTTGAAAGGCAACCATCGGTTTAAGGGATACTCGACTTACAAGTGAACTAAAATTAGAAACAAATCCAATCGGAGAGAGATTGTGATGGGGTTAGGGTCTGGACATTGGCTCTTCTCAACTGAGAGACCGATCTCAATGACAACACTCTTGTAAATGTCATATCAGTAAATAAATAATTCACTGAAACCATGAGTTTCTTCACTGGTCTCTCAAATATTTATAACAATTTTTATTTATTGATATTTCATTTTTTTGATGTAATTTGGAATAAAATGCAAACAATTTTTGGAAATAACGCCATTAAAACGATTTTTTCGGGCAATTCTCTCGAAAATCCAGTTTCGAAGAAAAAGGAAATTCTTTTTGTCGATCAAAATTGGACGAGTTTTTGCAAATAATAGTCAAATCTATTGGGTAGGGCTTAAACCAAACTCTACTGAACATTATTTGCCGTTTGGTATTGTGTTTGATGTGTTTGTGTGAAGTAATATCGCATTTGTTGTTCAATACTCTCAATAGTATAATAGGAAAACCCAATTGAATACTGAAAAACTGTGCGAATTGTGAATACAAACTGCAAGAAAGCAGTTGCAAAACGCAAGGGAGAGAGAGAGAGAGAGAGAGAGAGAGAGAGAGAGAGAGATAGCGAGAGAGAGAGAGTG
>JAQGAJ010000849.1:0-12261 GCA_034689365.1 Liebstadia similis
TTCCTTCCTTCAACTCTCTCTCTCAAAATGCAATTAATATGAGATCTCTTTCTAGTTTTGTTTCTCTAATGCCTAACATTTCTTTCCGCTGAAGACATCAAAACAAAGTATTAATAAAAACTTATGATTGTATGAAATGAAACAATCTTTGAATCACTTGAAAGAGAGAGTGAATGCAAGTCATGAACACAAAGAGAGATATAGTTTTGATTTTGTTATACATTTTTGTGTCCATTCTCTGTCATATGTATAATCTGTAGACACAATAGAGAAGACAACAGTCACTCAAAATGTTTGAGACAATAGTCAACAAAAGGAGTGAATTTTCATTTCAATTTCGAGTATATTTGTTTTGATTCTGATGTTAACATATTTTAGTGAAAATTTCATTAAATGTGTCGCTCAATGATTCCAACTTTGACTCCAATTCTATTTGTTTTGCTTTCGATATTAAATTTTGTTTTCACTCAAACTTTTTGTTATATAATAAAGGCTTTATTAGAGGAAAGTCTGTTCGCGACAGAACTCGAGTCGACCCCACTCTCGACAATTGAATCTTCAATCGAATCGATTTAACTTAATTTGTCGATTCAAAGCCATCATTCAGAACAACGCCCACACAAATCAACACTCACTTAGTTTTACTTAGTTTTGTTTTTTATCTCCAATCAGATAATTAAAAGGCATTCAATTCAGTGATTGGATGCTTCTGGAGATCAGCCGACACTTCCTTATCATTTCTAATCATAGCCGAAATCTAAAGTCAAATATTTTATCTTTTATTTAAAATTTAATAGAAATTTCATAAGTTTTATGAAAACAAATCGGATTATAAGATAAATTCGTGAGTTTGTAGAGCTATGTTCACACTTATAGTCGTTATCGTGAATAATGAATGTGAAAACTATGTGATCGCACGAATGGCTCACTCTTTGAATTATTAATTACCAAACATATTCATTCATAACTTGTAAGACTCGAGAGTCTAATTTGACTGAATTGTTGTTTACATCGTTTGAATTAGTGATTATCACACGTTTTGTTTTAAAATTGTATCACTTTATCACTCGATTACCAGTAGTTGTCGATAATAGAGGGTTGGATTCAAAGTTAACCCTCGATCGGGAATTCGAGCGAAAAGTGAATCATAAAGAGGTTAAACAGACTCTCCCCTCACAAACCCGTCCCTAAACCTAAGAGGAAAGGTGAAGGAAAAGGAAGGGTTAAGTTGTCAATCGCTAATTGAGAATAATGTTCAGACAATTTAATCGAAAGGCTTTACATCAAAATCAAAGAAGTGTCACATTTATCTCATTGCCGACTAAACCCGAGCCGCGAGTAATTGGATCGAGAAATTCAAGGCAAGTCTCCGATTGTGAGACCCAACAAATGGTGACTTAATTGCTTCAATTAAACCGCGACCAAAGTTTCTTATCTCAGGATTTCAGTTGTTTTTAAGCCAACAATTTATTGGACAAAAGCCATGATTAGCCGATGAATAGCCGAATCCTGACCGTCATTAATGTGTGACCACTCGCAGTGAAAATTTAATTATTTCCTAAGATCTAAGACCTATCGGTCCTTCGGCTCACTGTCTGAGCGATTACTCAATTTGTTTGATTGAAAATAAGTCGATATATGATAGCAATCAACAAGTGACACCTCAACCGAAACTAAAGCTATAATAGACTAATCAAAGCTATTTATTCTCACATAAAACTAGAATTAGATTCAATTAACTGAATATAATCTCAATTTTATGTCCAATGAATGCAATTAACTCTTATTCAGAGTCTTATTCCGTCTTTTGGTCAAAAAAGTATTACCAAAGATCTCGGAAATCCTTTTCTATTGGGAAAAGAAAGTGAAAAAAATGAATTTTAAGATTGATATCGAAAAACATTAGATATTCTTCTCGTGAATCATATTCAGTGTTAGTCCTGAAACACATTTTATAGCAAATGCTTTTCAGGACTTTTCAATTTCAAAATGTTTTCATCGTTTATATCCCAAAAAGTATTTCATTTGTTATTTCTCTCCTTTTGGACTCTTATAATGCGCTTTCGATTTAAAGAAAATAAAAAATTGTTTTCACTTATAATTCATTTTCAAAGGACTTCTTCGACGAACGGCTAGTTTTAAATCTTTGGGAACAACAAAAAGACTTTAACGGAAATTCAGTTTCCCTTTACTTGTAATGCAATGAAAACACTCATTAGTCTAAGTGTTTGGCGACAAATGAAAGTTTAGAATCGCATGGTTTGTGAAATATGTTTGCGAACAGGGATTCGAAAAAATGAATTTTAATTTTTTAAAGAGAAAGAAAACAAAAATGTCTAAAAAATATTGAATTAAGTCTGAAAAGTTTGAAAAAGCCATAAATTAGGTAAACATATGTTGGGAAGGAATCGATCGATTGAATTATGCATTCATTCAATTATCTAAAAGTACAAACCATTCAATTTTTCACTTTTACCCTAAATATTTGCACTCAATTCACAGAAAATGAAATTCAATTAAACTTTTATCGAGTTTTATATTTTTTTATTTAAATTAAGTTTTGAGCTTATATTAAACCAATTAATGTCTATTATTTTAGGTTAATTGAAGTTATGATAACTAAAATTGTATTTCTTATGATGTTTTTCAGTGTTTTAGTATAATTAGTGGAAATTTCTTTCGAATTCTTGATTTTCTATTCATTTATTCTTAAGATCATAAGACAAATAGAATATATTTAACATATACTTTAAAACATGGTTTAATTCAGTCGATCGTAATATTATTTAACATTATTATTATTTTCAGATCGTTTGATGTCGTGTTGAATATGTCGACAATAATGCGATTCGTGAATCGATTAGACATCAATTCTTCAAAGCTATCCTCGATCTCAAAGTTTCTTTTAGTTCTTTTCATTGTCTCATCGATTGTCCAAACTCTGGCCACAAGTCGTTACTACAGTACAAGTGGTCGGTATTGAAATTCAAACAAGTGTTCAGACTATCGATCAATAAACGGATTACAACTGAAATATCATAAATCGATCGGTTATTCAATTACTTTGCTATACATCGATGAAAAGCAAACTCGAGTTCATAGACATTATTTCTAATTTTAATTTTTTTTTTTGAAAGGGTTTTAATGAAAAATAAAGCTTAAACTAAAATTCAATTAAAATATTATAAAAGTTGAAGAAAATGATTGAATCGTAGTTTAATTTAACTGAACAATAGTTGTCATTTACTTGAGTGACCTTATATTTGTCTTTATTGAAGGTAAATTAATAGACACATCATTCACTCCCACTATACGTATATCGATTACCCATTGTTAATAAGAATTCAATCAAAAGAGTATTTCATTACAAATTAGATTCACTAAAATATAAATTTAGAAACGATTTGTGTTTTATTCAAAACTAAAATAGTCGGAGAAATAAAATCCGTTTATTTTTCGATCGCAAACCTTATAATCGATTATCAGGTTATATAAGGAATCAGATATTTTCTAATTACGGGTTGATTTCGTAATTAGTATTAGTATTTGTCGATTGAAAACAAATTTTATGTTTAATCAGGTCTTCATTCACTTTCATTTTGTTCTTTATTTGATTTACGCCTTCATTAAAAGCATTGAATTTAAATTTAGAACACTTTCGCGATAAACAAATCGATTGAAACATTTTAATTAAATGCAATTAAATTGAATTTCGCGATAATTTACATAAAAATAATGTTTTGTTATTCAATGGAATTTGATTTAAAGCCCTGTAATTGGAAAATATTATTCAATTTTGATTCTCTAAAACATATCTCTTGAAAATGCATTTGCATTTGTGAACAGCAGATAGTGATATCACTTCTGATTTGATGGATGACTACAATGGAAATATCGCTAAACTATTATTTGTCAATAGAAAGTAAGTTTTGAGACACTGATTGAAAAGAAGTTTGCATTTCTAATCGCAATATTCTGTTTCATCGAATAGGAGAAGTTGTCTGAGACGGGGAGCTGTTTGTGAGCATAGACCTGAAGATTGTTGCGACAGTTCTGTTTGCCGGTGAGGTTCACCACTTGATTACCCATCATTACCCGTGATTACCTCTGTTCAGGTGCAATATGTGGGGCGCTAACTGCCGGTGCCAGAGGGCCGGACTCTTCCAGAGATGGGGTTAGAGTTGGAACCGATTCGAGTGCGAAATTAATGTCCAAGAGATAAGACTTAATCCGATTCCAAGCGTCGGCTCTAATGACTGAATATTGTATTCATTTAACCAAACATTCAGTTTCTGTCGGTTTATAATTGATTGAAGTATTGTCTCATTGATTGTTAATAAACCATAGCTTTAGATATGAGACTCGTTTCCAATGATTTGATATAATTTTGTTTTCAATATATATTTCGAAAAATATTATCGATTACTAAATATTGTTATCAGATTTCAGATCTATTTAACTATTTGTGTGACTTTTAAACGTTTTCAATAAGTCTTCATTGAATAAACTGTTGTCAACCGTTTTCACAGATCTTAACCATCATTTAATAAATAAAGTATTGGAAATCGTGATTAAATACAGTCAAAAGTGTCCTTTTATTTAGAATATAATAGATTCACAATATTTAGACTCAAAATATCACTTAATTTATTGAATATCAATAAAACATCCAAACAATTAATACATAGAAATCATTATAATTGGAATATTTTCAAACATAACCAGAGATTCAAAGACTGGATTCGGAAGAGAAGTATCGCTTTCATTCAAAATTAATTGGAAATTATTTCAAACAAATACCAAACAATTGGGAGATTTGTTTCACTGGAATAAAGAGACAAATAATTGCATAAAATATTGATTACATAAATGGAAAACATCTCTAGAGTCTAGACTTACCATAAGTGGCACTCATTTCCCAAATCTCATGGGTTTTGATCGAAAGGGAAGATCCGTAACAACAGGTTCGACGATAACATCGGGAAATTGTGTGGTCGTCTGTCGGCTCGAGTAGTCCTGAGTGCGGTCCTTCTGAGGCACGCGAGTGAGCACTTGTGCCGCCAGTATTAGTGTCATCGTCACGAATATTACACAATTGAATACCCGATCAAACATTGTTCTCGATTGGACTCAATTGAACTGAAAGGTTAGAAATGAATAATTAGGTGAAGACTCTTGTGATCAGTCCAAGTGATCATCGAGTTATTGAAGACTCGATTCTAGAGTTCCGTTGATCACAATCTTCCGATCAATTACTCCTTTATTACTCCTTTTCTCTCCAAATCTAAAAATACAAACCTTTTGTTATGAAAGGCGTAACCAATAGTTGACTCAATGATTAAAATTTCTTTTTTACGCAAATTTAGTATATTTTTAGGTGTTTTGAGAGTCGAGTATCAGATGTACTGTCGAGGGAAGAGATTGTGTGAGAATGAGATCCAATTGTGTGACAACTGTTGAAAACGACTTCTCGTAGAAGTAGTTTCACTGAAACCAAATTGATTTCTTTGAGTCAATATTTGTTCGACAATTGCATTCATTCGTCAGATTCTGATGAAAAACAGAATATGACTACACTTTTTGGGAGAAGTCGATTGGGTTTAAGTCAGATATCACTTTCAAAGTTTGACATAATTATGGTAAACATTGTTGAAATCAGAAGATTGTGATATCGAATCTTCTTTTGCATAGGTTTAACATAGATTACCACAAAAAGAGTTGAAATGAATTGCTCTTTAATTAGATTAGATATAACCAGGGATGCCCAAAGGGGGAGATAAGCCCAAAATCCCCTGGAAAAATTTTGGACCTAAAATCCCCTGAGTTTGAAGCGAAAAATCGACCTCTCTTGATTTTTTGGCCGGTGCGGAGACGGAAACCGGATTTAAACTGAATTAAAGCTGAATTTAACTGAATTTATCAACAATTTAGCAGATTTAAACTTACATTAGCGTAATTAAGACCGAATTAAGGCTAATTATTGAAAGAATGGCTCAATCCGGTTAGATTTAGCCTTAATTTAAATGGATTAAGCGGCCGAGGCCAATTTCGGGACTTCCGAAAATCACCCTCTAGTCCCCTAGAATTTGCGAAATATCCCCTCTCTTATCCCCCTGAGTAGGTCGAGTTTGGGCATCCCTTCATATAACTTAGAATTTAAAGTTTAAATTGAAGTTATTTTTGTAAATCATTAAAGAAAAATATTTATTTTATAGAAAACGAATCAATCGTTTGACGAATAAAATTTAAATAAATTACAATTCACTCCAATTTGGAGACGGGTTTAGGAATAGTGCTCTCGAGATGACCGGCACCGGGAATGAACTCTTCGGTGCCTACTCTTCGCGGAACGCGATCTGCACCGACCGCTGGTTCTCCAAAAGTGGTACCCAAGACCTGTTGAGACGGATCTTTGTTCACTTCTTTGGTCGTCTTCTTTGAATCAGAAGACCGAACAGTCTTCGATTCGTCATTTTCTTTGAGATTATCCTTTTTCTTCTCTTTATGTTTTTCCTCGTACTTCTGGTGTTCTCTTTCTTTTTCCTTTTCCTTCTTCTTTTCCTTCTTTTCCTTCTTTTCTTTCTTTTTATCTTTGGGTTTCTCATCGGGAGTGACATCAGGTTTGATATCAAGTTTTGGTTCATCCGATTTCTTTTCTGACTCTTTATGTTTAGGAGTTTTCAGTTTGAGATCAGGTTTCGGTGACTCTTTGTGTTTGAGCCCCTCTTTTGGAGGCGACGGCCGTTTCTCCTTCGGTGGTGTCGGTGGTGGCGGAGGAATGTCAACAGGTTTTGGCTTTGGTTTTTCGGCCGGCTTTGGTTTATCTGCTTTGACCACATTCTTCGGCGGCTCTTTTTTGACCGCATTCTTAGGCACATTCTGTTTGTTTCGTTGTTTATTGGCCTCAATATCTTTGTTCTTAGGATTAGCCTTTTGTGGTTTCTTCTTCCTCTTCTTCCCTTTACCACCGCCACCGTCATCGAGAGCTTCGATTTCCTTCTCGATCATCTTCCTGTCCTCTTCAGAAACACTCATATCTGAACTGAAGAACTTATGGATCTCTTTTCTGTACACAACATAGAGAACAACGATCGCGATCACAATCAGAAGGATTATAATAATCAAGAATATGAATATCGATCCGAAGAACTCCAAAACTCCCATTTATTTGGACTAATCTCAAGAAAAACTATCGGTTTATTGCGAATACAGTTTCAGAAGATTTACACTGATTTTCGACAAATGAAGTGTAATTTGAATCCAAATAATCAGTTGAAAGCGCGAGCCATTGATCCCATACTTCTGACCCAATCTTTTCAATCAATCAAATGTTTTCTCAAATTTTGTTACCATTGAGTCTCTGAAAAGATCTCCTAAGAGATCAAAACAATTTTATTCTTCATAACAGTTCAACATTTTGTCATTTGATTTTCGTATAATCGCATAAATTATAAAAATTTAATCATTTATTGTATTAACCGATAAATTTGAAAATTTCTAGCGATACTAAAAATCTATCGAAAACATTAAACATTGAGACTCTTCTATTCGATCCAATAGTTGTCTTTAATTATTCTTCAGCTGTTCATATTCACCGCTTCTTCATAGGTCGGGAGTCTTATAGTTTTGGCCAAATCATCGTAAGCGGGCGGCGGCTCATAGACTACTTGTTCGGAAGGGAGACTGACCAGTAGTCGACGCTGATTGGGTTCGGGAACAACCAAATTGTTTGAATCGCTTCTCTCATCTCCAGAATATAATCGCATCAATTGTTTAGTGAATCTGATGCCCAGAAAGAAGAGGAAGACACTGATGGGAAGGGCAATGATCAGAAGGGAGGCCCACATCCCGAATATGCCGTTGACGTTATGATACCATCGGTTATACTTATTATTGTCTTCCAACTTATCGTTGTCTTCGAAGACATAGGTCTGAGTCGGGTGCCGGCACTGTATGTCTTCGCAGTACTGGCACTCCATTGTCATTATGTTATACTTGTGGTAATCTCTGCAAAGACACTTCCATTCTGTCTGACCGATTCCGACTTCGCAGACCGTGTTCGGGTCAAAGTGTTGGCACTGCTGACTGAATTCACAGCTCTCTTTGTAGTGTCGCGGTTGAAGACATTGACCAAATGTGGCCCAAGAGTTGGTCGGGATATACCCCGTCTGACACTGACAGCTGCCATAGTTGTGAATCGGGTTGGCCTTAACGCAAGTGCTGCCCGACTGACACTCGATTTGTGTCCAACACAACTGACCGAGACTTTTGCCATTCGAGATATGACTGTCGGCTCTGACTATAGTCTGAAACAAATTGAATACTTCTATTGAAATAATTATTCTTATCTGACAATCAAACGAATCAATCATTTGTTTGGATAATCGATGACCTTTTCGATCACTAAATCTTAACATTTGTTTGAATTGTTTACTCATTTAAAATGTCAGACCAGGTCTGAGTCGGTGCCGAACTGACAGACATCGGATCGATATCAACCTCTTATTGCCGACCAAACGGTAATTCAAGTCTTATTTGCCTTTTCTATGGCTTTATTGTGATTAGACTTAATTGGATTTTTGATTTCATTGCCTTTTATTGGCTTATAATCAGAAAATCAAATTACAATAAAGTTATCATTTTATTAAATTTCATTTTGTTTACTGATCTCTCAGTTTACTAATTATATTATGATTGAAAATATGATAAATTCCATTTAGATTTGTGCAAAAAGTTGACAGATATTATCGAAACCATCCGATAGAGTGGTTTAGAGAGAGACAGATTAGGTCAGTGCGGGTCAGTGCGGGTCAGTGCGGGCCAAGAGTCGGCATATGTTCAGCAAAAGACTCAACAAGTCGTTGATCGCATAAATGAGTCTTTTAAGACATTTATCGCATAATAGTTTTGCTTCAAATCAATTATTGACTTACTTTTGTTTATCTCTTCAGTCCATTAATTCTGTAAATTATATAATTTTAAAAATTTTAATTTTAAAAGGCGTTTAACAAAAGAGTCGGTTCAGTGTCGGGTAGTTCTAAAATATTACCACACATTTGGATAAGTGTTCGGTGACCTTAAAAGGCGGATGTTTTTGATGTAAGAGTGAGGGAACAGGTATTTCGATAAGGATTTGATAATAAAGTCACTTATATTTCACACACTTTTATATCAAATTAATTGCAAAATAATTTGTTATTTGATAACAAAAATTAATTCTAAAGAGAATATCAAAAGAATTAGATTTCAATTAAGATTTTGACTAAATTTTATCGATAATTGTTTTAATGAATTTGATTTGAATGCCATTCTTTGTCGGGAAATCGTTTCCATACCATCCGATCCAATCAAAACAGGCGTTAAGATTATTGAGATATAGGTTGGAAGGCGTCAGATGTAAGATAGGGTCGGGATATGTCTGGGGATAGACTATCACCAAGTCGTTAGTGTCGGCCCAGCGGTCAAAACCCGTATTCTTAATGAATTTATTGCCGATTTGTGAATACGATTGATCGCAGCCGTGAAATGCGATATGAAGTCGGCATTTGTGACCCGCGGAACAGTTCTTCGGCACATATAGGAAGCCCTTTGTGTCCAAACCGTAAAGTCTTGGATTCGATATGAACTCCGACTGATCGAACTCAAGCCATTGACCGCTCGGTTCTCCCGTTCTTTTGGGGTTAAGTTTGCCGTAGATGTGATTGAGTATAGCGCCGGCGCCATCGAAACCACAGTTGCTTATGAATGGACTCGAAGAAGAGGAACAGATGTTGTTTCCGCTGCCATCAAAGTCCGTCGGAAACGTATGGCCCGACGGCAAGTCTTTCTTATAGAATACATTATCCTCGGGAATGAAACCACTTTCGGAAACCAAATATTTGTATAATTGATTCATCACTGATGTCGAGACAATATAGTCTTGAGTACCAGATATCATATAAACTTTTTGCCGCTTAAGATTTGATTTGTCATCAATTGAATGACCGCTCCATTGGTTAGTCCTCGCGATCGAGAGGGAGACCAGCGGTGCGCTGAGTCCCGCACAGAAGGCCAGAGCCGTCTCTTCGCCACAATCATAAGGACCGCCCGCTATAAGACCCGCGCCTTTTATGATGGACGAGTGCGCCACTTGGACCTGATTGGCGAAGAAGGCTCCCGCAGATAGTCCCGAGACAGATGTCTCTCCAACACTTATGTTATACCTCTTTTCAATCGAGATTAATCGAAATCAATAAATGGTTATAATATCGTTATTTTTTACCGCTTCAGAAATTGCCGATAGAATTAAAATCGAAGCCAAAAGTAAAATCATTTCGATTTTTGTCAAATTGTATTCCAATTATAGACAAATTCATGATTTAATTTGTATTTAAACAAATAATTAGATGAGAATTAAACAGATGTTTCATATTTTAAGAAAAACTTTTTAATCAGTAAAATATCGAAAGAAATGGTTTGACATATGTTTTTGATTCTTGAAAATCATTAAATCATATCTAAACTAAATATTATGCAAAAACTTAATCCTTCTTCGGAGTGCCTAAAGTTCTTTTTCTGGACAGACCTCCGATTGTTTCGGATGTGGTTCGAGTTGTGGGCCCGAGTTTGTGGGGCCGTTGAGTGTCCTCATCTTCGTCGCGGTCGAAGAATTGGGCCAATGGCTTGGGTGTGCCCAGAACTCGCTGACGATTCATTGAAAGATCTACCTTTCTGTCTTCATCCAGTTCTATGGATTCGTTTTCTTTCTGATAATGAGTTATCTTTTTCTTACTTCGACGACAAAAAAAATAAATTATAAGTGAAATTATAATCAAAATCGCGAGAACAACGACAGCCGTTATGAGTCCGATGTCCAGTATCTGGTCTAACGTCGTGTCCTCAGACCTTGTCCTGCATTCGGTCTCGAAGACCACTTTCTTGCACAATAACCGAATGAGTTTCGGTGTCGAGCCCTTCGGCAAAACGAAATCAATGTTAGTCTTGATCTCAATGTGATCTAAATGTTAATTATATTTACTTCTTGTATATTGTATTCGCATTTGTGGACAAATTTCCTGACATAACCATTGCTTGACGTCAATTGACCGCCAAATAAGTAAAGTATTTCCGGTTTTATATCGACATAACCGCCAAATATTTGCCCCAATTTTATAGAATAGTTATTCTCAAAGACAATAAAATTATTTTCGATCGGTTTGTCATTTATTTGCCAATCATTCTTATCATCGCAGAAGACGTAAATCAGTTGATTATCTGGCAATGAATTAAAGCAATGAAAGACGATTCGGATATAAAGATTAAGTATTACTTTGAACGAAAAGCATTCCTTCTCTGTTGAAATTGAGAATCGCTTTTATTCTTATGGAAGAATTGACTTTTTCTAAAGCCTTTTTAAGAACTGGATGACCGACGTTACTCTGATTGAGGGGTTTGACATCCGTCCAACTGCTTGTTGTGTCCCCAACTTTGCGATAGTACGTGAAGAGAGTCGATCCGTTCGAAAACTAATTGCAAAGAAATTTATTGCTTTTTGGTTATCTCTTATTTGACAAATTGTAAGGAATGTAAAGAATATCAAGCAATTGATTAAAGTTAACTAATATCTCAGTTTAAGTCATAGAATGAGATCTACTTTACGTGATCTCTAATCTTAATAACCTTTATTCCGAAAATCTGTTCCTCTTCTGAATTGCACTGACCATTGAAGTTAGTTTTGAAGGTAAGGTCGAAAGTTGTCATCCCTTGGCTCTTAAGCAATTCACTATTGTCTGTACGGAAATTGGCAACCTGGGCGCCGACTTCCATGCGATTTTTATTCATCATAACCATGTTTGGAAAGTTTGAATCACTTTTGATATTATTCCAATATCTTCCTCTAAAGTCAACCATTATATAAGACTTGTTGTATATCTTTGTTATCGTTGCGAATGGAGGTCTAAGACATAAGAAGGGAAGAAATGCTTCGGACATCTGAAGACAAAAAGGGAGAAAAAGAAAAATCGGTTTCGCTTTGAATAACATTTTTTATTACAAAACGAATTTTTTGAACAAATAGTATAAAAATAATCGAGAATTCGATAAACGAATGGAAACAATATTTGTTTAGAACGCGATGATTGAGTCAAACAAACAATACTATTATTGAATATAATTAGCGATAAAACTAAACAATAAGTCATTTGTTGAGTAAAATGATTGGAAAGACATCGAAAGAAGCGATTGATCGGAGGTTTCAGTCGATTAAATGTAATAATTGTATCG
>JAQGAJ010000850.1:0-12258 GCA_034689365.1 Liebstadia similis
CAAACATTGGTTTCAATCAATTCGATTGATTTCAAAACAAAACTATCAAAATTAGAGAATATTCTGGTGAAAGAATTTTCATCAATAAAATTGTAATAATATTTCACTAAAACATTTGAGAAAAGGAATTTGAAAATCGATAAATGATTAGTATTTATCATCATTTTCTATATTCCGGATCACATCTCTATCACGACGTGTAATAATTTAATTTGAAATCTGATGACTCGTCGCCAGAATCACACAGAATATTCTCGATTGGAATGATTAGTCGCTATCCTATTACCCGATTCTATGAAATTATATGAGACGTTCAATAAATACCGTTAAGATAAATGATTATACGATCCGTAAAAATAGAATTATCCAATTTTATGGCATCGTCTTCAAAGTATTAGATCATATTAGCTTGTATTAGATCATATTTGGCCGTATTTATTACCAATATAAATTCAAACTTTAATTTGCAGATAAATCAAACGTATATACAATGAATAAAATATACTTTGATTCTAGAATTGGCCCGAATTCGTACAATTATCAAAATAAGTAGGCTTTAGTGCCCATTGAAGATAAGTGAGTAGTGTTGCCAACACTATACGGAAAACAGTTTAACAATTCATAAACCCTTATGGAAAAACCTAGAATAGGCAATGCCAAAAATATTTCTCGGAAACACTCTGTTTACGAATCAAAAATATTTTTGATCTTGATGAATTGTCAAATTAAATGTTGACATTATTGTAAACAACTAGAGTTTCAATATAATATGCAAATTATTATTAAATCCCCTTTTATTTTCGGCCAATCCTTAAACTAGAGTTAGGGAAAGTTGTTGGGTATCTTAGAATTTTTTCAAATTGAATGTTCATTTTGATGTTGATTTTAAACTTAAACAAGAGCTTCAAAACCTGGTAAACCTGAATGCCTGGCAACGCTATAACCGAGGCGTTTCTTTAATTATCTCTCGCCGGCTATTCTTTGAGATAAAGCAAAGAATTTGTTGAATCTTTCGGTTCGTTACGACTACTTTATCGGTCAGACATTGGCAAATATTGGGAAAGTTTAGCTTTTTATGTGACAATCATTGAGTTAGAGATTCGTTTAATATTATATGAAATCATTAAATGTTTTGAACGTCTAATACCATTAAAACTGGTATTACTCTTATTTAGTGAACGGCCCTAAAGGCATAGCAATCATGTATTATAGCGACGAACGAAACGATTCGTTATTTATTAAAAGAAAACAAAATTTGTCTCCACTTTCACAAACATTATTGACTTACATGCGATTGATTTTTGTCTCGAGGTATAGATTACTAATTCAAGTGTCGTTCCCTTCGAGTCCTAAGGAATGGGTTCTCACAATTTATTTTGATTCCGTGATATCGCACCCAAACTCAGTCAGACTTCATCCAAATTGGTTTGTCGACTATGGCCGAGGGCTATCACTCTTACATCCATTACATCTAAAGCCAATTATATCATCGCTCGACTGAAAACTCCGGTAATTAATACCGAACTAACACTAATTGAATGAAATATTGAAAAATTAATGACATATTATTAATAAGTTTCGAGTGATTTCAATGATATTTCATTAAAATTTAATATTATGTTTGAAGTGATAAATGATTTTCATTCTATTCTCAAGAGAATAATAATAGATAAAGTATTTAAAAGTTAAATATTCTGACAATTTTTCGGTTTATTGTCCTAATCGAGACTGAAGTATGAGATTGCTTGATATCCTGACACAAAGTATCTCATCTAAAACAAACCACTCGTTTCAATAACCCCTACCGTTCATAACTCCTACTCTTTATAACTGTCAGAGAATGTATAAATAATGTACAGTAAGAGCATGAAGAGTAGGAGTTATGAATTGTATGCGTTTTGTATGGGAATCAAAACAGACAAATGAGCTCTGATTTGAATTAAACCCAAACTACTTTCAAACTGATTGCAAGAATAAAAAAATAATCCGAAACATGTTTACCCGATCTTTGCTCAAGTCATTAATGGAAAAATCTAGTAAAACCTGGTTCTTAGCAAATCTCCTGGTAATAGGTGTCAAAAAATAGCTCAAAGAATTGGGACAAGTCTTAGCTCGACTGACATTAAACATGTTCACTCTGTTAGTTCAATATTATCGGCATTTTTTTCAAATTGTTTCCGACAAATGCCTTTCCATTAAGTGTTAGAATTCTGAGAAACTGTGATAAGACATAAAAGCTTTTCGCGTATTCATTGTTTTGAGAGAAAAAACAAAGAATTGTCAATCGATTTAATTAACTAAACATTAATTCTATTATAAATCTGCTTTTTATTTCCTAATCACGAATTCACTTACAGTTGACGACAACCGAATTGAAAGGGAGAGAGGGAGAGACCTAAGAAGGTAAACAGAATTCATCACATCTTTATATATAAATATGTATTCTTACGGTTAATTCAATGCTTCCGAAAACAAATAAAATTATTCGACTAATAGTAAAACACATTTTGGGCCATAAATGGGATAATGTTTGTCACGAATTTGTAATATAATCTTCACTTAAATTGGTTATTATATAAAACCATCAATAATTTAATTTCAATACTAACATATTTAATAAACACTTGAGATTTGAATTGAGTATAAAAACCGAAATAAACTGATTCTAAACTTATTAAAAGTAGAAAAGTTTAATTGAATTTCCGTCAAATAAATTATTAATTGGGTTTAACTCCAAAACTATAGCGAAGGTTATTTCAGATTTTATTTATAATTATCGATTAAATGTATTTCAAAGTAATGAATTAGTGTTTGCAAGGTTTCAATTATATATTTATTTAGATATTGATTAATGTTTTGTTTGCCCAACGATTGTTGTTAATTAAGCAAATGTACTACAAATGGCCTTCAATTGCATTAAATTCCTTAAAGGATTGAATTGTTTTAATCCAAATCCAAGTCTTGGCAATGGATATGAACTCAAAGATTCAATCACTCCTTAAGAAGTGATAAGAATTCAGTTCGAATGATAAATATAATGCAAATAAAGAGTGAAATTCTTGAGGGAATATCAAATTCCTTTTTGGCTTACGTTTAGCCAAAGAATAATTCCTTTTTCCTATTCATCAAAAGTCGTCTGAAAAACAGGTTTTCGGAGTCAATGAATGGTTTTCATAGTAATTGTGATTAATGTCGGCTTAAATACCGTCTCGGAGTTGAAATAATAGGGCAGTACTTGTCATAAAACAAATGCCAAATACAGTGCGGATCGAGAAATAAGTTTCATTATATTATTCATTATTCATTAGCGACTAATCCCGGGATAACTCGCGTCTAATAATAAATAGGTTTTCGGGAATATTAATGCGATTTTGAGCGCTCAGGCATTTGAGCATTAGGTGAGACGATCAGAGTGATCGTGAATATCATGGTAACCATTTTGATCATCCATTAGGCCCTAAAAGTATAAGACAGTATCGATAATATTGATTGATCTGCCGAAAAGTTTTGCAAACTTGTATTCCCAGGATATTCATTGAATGCTTTGATCTTTCGATCGATTCTGTGAATAGATTTGAATTTTAAGACTTCTCGGACTAAACAATTGGCTACTCATTAAATTGATTTATGCCGAGAGCACACCATAAAGAGAGTGAAGTGACTGTATTGATGAAGAGAAGGGTCAGTTCGGACAATGGATACGATTCGGTCGACAGCACTGATGTCAACACTAATCGACTATAGCTTTAAACAGATTACTAGTGAAGAAGCGAAAGAGGTTTTTACTACTAAATACTTGTCTATTAAGGCTTTCCAATTAAACCATCGGTCGTACCACCGATGCAGTGATGCAATGGTCTTAAGGATCGGATAAAAGTTAAGTTCACATCAAATAAATTAGTCGAAGAAAAGTAATTTTCGGCCAAATAGTGGCCAAAATGTTCGCCGAATGAGCGAAAAGTCAGACTATTTAGACATTCATTAGTTTTCTGTGCTATCGATGAAAATAATCCTTCGATTAGCGGAAACAACAAAAAATCAAATCAGTCTCTAATAGTTTTCTTTGACGAAGACTGACATCGATATAAACATCCCTTAAAACAACTAATTTTAGATTCATTTTCGGTGAAAAATTCGGTTTCGATTTCAAAACAGTATTGAAATCCGATTGAAAACAAACAATTATTCAAAATATTTGTTTCGATAAATGTTAAACAAATCGGAAATATTTAAATATTTATAATCGAGTTTTGAGAATCCGTTCGTTAAGTCTATTGATTGCAAAATCAATGAAATTCAGGCGAAAAAGGTTTTAATTATCGGTTAGTTTTGTTTTTCGTTTGGTTCCTCAGATTAGAAATTAATTACCATTTAGACTGATATTTACCCAATGGGTAATCTCATAGTGGGTTAGTATGAAAGAGTCATTTATTTAACATTTTCCGATCTAATCCGAGAGTTCTTTTGAGGAACGGCTGAACTCAAAGAAGTTCTTAGAGATAATAAATTCTTAGAGAATATGTGAGAATAGTATTTGTCTCTAATGTTAGTCAGTGTTGGCATAAAATCAATGCAAACTTAATTTGTGACCAAAGATATCACGAGATTATGGTTTCTCGTATTCGCCGACCATTTCCGCACATTTTCACTGAATATTATCAAATCTTTATCAAAGGATTTGATGCGATATTAATTTGGTATTTGTTTTCATTCAAATTATTTGAAGAATTAATTAAAGAATTTCATGCTTTAGTTAACTCTTTCAAGAATTATGGTCTTCTCACTAATTAAGAAGAGAACCTGAAAAGGATGTGAACATCAATTCACAAATTATATGTTAATTTTGTTTGAATTAATACAATACCTGATTACTAATCATCCGAATGTTTGTTATATCACTAATTAGATGATATCAAAGTTTGATAATCAAACATATTCTTAGCAAAAGAAATGTTTTATCCTTCGTTTGACGAATAAGGAATCGGTTAAATCAAATGAATCTTCGCTCGAAATCAGGAAAATAATTCGATTTATCCCAAAATTTAAATATTTGAAGAATCATAATAAGCAGTGATCACCAAGTGATTAGTCACGTGAGGAGGTCGATGTCCCGAACCAAATTACCAAACCTAGTCAAAGTACTTGCTCATATTGTAATAGTCTATACTCAACATTTAACCCATGATCACTTTTTAAGAGTTCAAATGGAATATTTTAATGTATATGTATTTTCATAAACCACACGATGTAAATTTAATTTTTGGTGTCACTCCTCGTCCGACACGAGTCGAGAACAAATCTCATGTTTTGATTTAGTTTTTTATATTAAGCATTAAATCTCGGTTGTGCCTTGCCAACATGGCCAAGGCAAGCAAATCAGAGTGAGGGGGAAAGCTTCACGATAGGCTATTTACAAGAAACCCATGATAAAAAGTTTCAGTGTCTAAATAAAGTGAGTAAAGAGACCAAATTGTACTGGTTCAATTCTATTCTCTCATTGGTTTTTAGTAGGGGTGAAGTTGTGGAAATTTTTTTCAACTTTAATGTAAGGAGAGTTAATGCTTAAATGACTAAAAATAAAATAATATCAAAGATTGAACTCACTTTAAATTAGATCAACTGATGTCTACTTTCAAAGTTGATTCATAGCTTATCAATAGTTAATAACTTCCAAACTTTACTGCAGTTCGACTCAAAGTTAACTATTTTCCTATTTTCAACAATAAATTGATAAAATTCTAATGAATTTAGTGAAAATTCAAATCATATGCTAAATAGTTTTTTTTTAAATAAAGAACAAAAATTTCAGATTTGTTAAAAGCTCGACTGTAAAAGTGTTTGAAATGACAAATATAAAACAATTTGAACTTATTCTCAACAGATTCTTGAGCTCCAATAAAATACTGGTTGTGATGAATCAATTGCAAGAATGTATTCGATAGTTTGCACAATTCGTTCCGATAAACAGATTGCAAACAGAGGTCTGACTGTATATCGAAACCGATTACTGCATTCATTGCTCATCGAAATTGAGGTCAAAAAATAAAAACCAGTTTTTATGGCATCACTCGAATCGTCATTTAATACAATAACTTTCACATTTCATAATCATTTATCATTTGACAACCGATAACATTATTATCATGTTATTCATTCTAATGGAAACTCTATCTCACAATTGATTTATTTACTCCTTGTTTTGTTATTTCAGTATTCACTGCAACAGAATATTCTTAAGGAATATGTTTGTTGTTTCAGATAATCATTTCAAGTCATTTGACTCAAGTGTTTGACAGTTTAGTTTAGATTCTTTCTTATTGTCCAAATAATCGAGGTCTCAATTCGACCATTCGGTCAATTTTGACGATAAAATGAGTCCATCGATGGATGATCTGTCGATGGCATCGCATAAGAATCGGTCCACTTTTGGTCAACAACTCATTGCTTTAATGAAAAGGAATTTATTGATTAAAAAGCGAAATCGTGGCCGAACTCTATTGGTAACCAATTTTGTGATTGTTATTTGAAATTTCAATTTAAATAATTCGATATTGATTTTTAGGAACTCTTGTTTCCCATTTATATAATTGTGATAATCTTGTCGACCAAGTCGTCAATGAAGCCGACCACAAGTGATGCCATTCCCGAACCTGAGTCACTCGGCGAAGGAACCAATTGGTTCGACACCACGTTCTCGACCCCCGACTTCGGGGACAAGACTTGGTTCATAGTATCGCAAAATAATTCCGAAGAAATTCGCGGTAAAATTGAAAATGTATTGAAAGTGAGTCCTCCCTAACACCGCCCAAACCATGTCATTGCCTTAATTACATCTATCCTTACAGTTAATGAAATATCCAGAAACCATTGAATTCAACACAACCTTCAGTACCTCAGAAGAACTTGAGAGCCATTACATGACGCACAGGGATAATGTCAGTCTGGGAATTGTCTTTGATCTTCACAATATGAGTTACACAATAAGAATGCCTTACAATTCCGTACCAAATGATCTCAACTCTATTGGAAGCACTGGTCAGTCGTTATTTGAGACATAAGTGATTGTCTAATAGATAAGTTGAACCGACACTCTGACAGATCACTGCCGCGACCATCCATTCCATCCACTAATTGGTGGCTGCGATGAAATGAAGTATTATAAAAGTGGTTTCGTATTTGTTCAGTCGGTCGTTGACTCGGCTCTGATCAATGTGAGACCAATTCGGGCTAAATATGAACTCAATTAAAGAATTATTTGTTTGATTAGATGATCCGATCAGATATAGACCAAACCGTACCCAAAGCGGGTCTGTTCTTATTCCCGAAGCCAGAGTACACGACCAGCAGTGAGATGTGGCTGTCGTTTATCCCGACTTACCTGAGCTGGTCATTCATGCCGTCCATATCTATACTTACCGTTATGTTTGTGTTGGAAAAGGAACGCAAAATAAAGGAAGGAATGCAAATGATGGGTCTGAAGACATCTGCCTATTGGATCAGTTGGATTCTGGTTCAGACCATTCTAGTCATTATTCTTAGTCTAGTCATGGCTTTAGTACTTTATTTCGCTTCGATTATCGAAAGAGTAAATCCAATAATTGTCTTCATATTGTTCTTATTCTTTGGTATTTCGACGATTGGTATCTCAGCTCTAATCAGTCCCTTCTTCAAGAAGGAAAAGGTATATCACTAATGAATATCCGATGACTGACCGGACTTATGATAGGCCGCCGGCTCTTTCGTGTCATTCATAACATTGATCGCCGGATTAGTCCATCTGTTGGTCGTATTCCTAGACGTCTCGCCTTCGGTATACTATTTAATATCGTTGGTATCGCCGGTGGCCTTCACTCTGGGCATCAATTCGGTAAAGATTTGATTAAAATCACCAAAAGATTAATAGTTAAGTCATTTTCAGATTGTTTCCCAAACCTTAGCCAAAAATATAACATTGAGTAATATGTTTGAAGACCCGATTTTTTCGGTCGGATCAGCCATTCTTATGCTAGTCGTCGACTCTATTCTCTATACACTTTTGGCCATATATTTAGATCAAGTCATTCCCGGCGAATACGGACCCAAACAATCGGTTTTCTTCTTCTTGAAGAAGTCATTTTGGTTTCCGCATCGGTCCATATCTTCGATGGAGATCTTAGAGCGAAGAGATTCTCATTACGAACACAATCCCGATGTCGAAGAAATAACTGAAGAGATGAAAGGAAAGGCTGTCATTCAAATCAATTGTTTGTCTAAAGTCTATGGAAGCGGCAAAACAACAGTCAAAGCCGTTAATGATTTGTCTTTTTCTGTATATGAGTCCCAAATCACAGGACTTCTCGGACACAACGGCGCCGGAAAGTCGACATTAATTAATATGTTGGTCGGAAACATCGCTCCCACTTCTGGAACCGCTTATATCTATGGACACGACATACGAGATCCCAATGAAATGAATGCTTTGCGGCAAATGTTTGGCGTTTGTCTACAACAGGACATCCTCTTCGATGAACTCAATGCTGAAGAACACCTGAATTTCTTCGCACAAATCAAAGGCGTTTCAAAAGAGTTTCAGAAATTAGAAGTCAATAAACTTTTGAATGAAGTCATGCTTTTTGAAGATAGAGAGACGCCGTCCAAGAAGTTGAGCGGAGGTCAGAAGAGAAAGCTTTGCGTTGCCATCGCTCTGATCGGGAACTCAAAGATTATTTTGTTGGACGAGCCCTCGAGTGGTGTCGACCCCTATTCCCGAAGAGAGCTTTGGAATCTTCTTCAATCCTATAGAAAGGATCGAATCATAATCTTGAGCACACACTTCATGGACGAGGCAGACCTGTTGGCCGACCGCAAAGCCATTATTGTCAACGGACAGCTTCGTTGTATCGGTTCATCGCTGTTCCTAAAGAATCGATTTGGAATCGGATATCATTTGACAATAGCCATGAAAAAGGATTCAGATGTGGACGATATCAATGAGTTAGTTCACTCGAATATAGCCAACTCTCAGATGGAAAGGTTCACCTCATCCGAGATCTATTACATTCTTCCGCCGACGGAAACACAACTCTTCCCTCAACTGTTCGAAGCACTGGAAGAAAATATATCGAAAAGCAATTCTTTGATAAAAAGTTTTGGCATTTCAATGACAACACTCGAAGAGGTTTTCCTCAAAATTGGAGAAGAAATGGGAACTGAAGACGAAAATACAGTGAAAAAAGATTATATGTCTAACGACCACAAACTTGATGAAGAAGTGATAACCAATTGCAATGAATTGAATCCCAATTTCTGGCAATCCTTCAAAGCTTTTCTTTACATAAGAATTTTGATTTTCGTGAGAAACCCAATGCATTCAATTCCTATCATTGTTTTGCCTATAATTATGATTATTATCTCATACTTCTTAATGAGAACTTCGGAAGTGAAAGATTTGAAACCATCGCCTCTTCTCCTGAATCCAAACATTTATTCCAAGAATTCAAGCCTTTTATACAAATCAATCGATGAAATTAATCAATTCGTAAAAACGGTCGAAGAAATGGAAGTAAAGCCAAAACGAGTGGAAGACTTTAAATTGGATTCGATGTCCAATTGCTTTATGGCAGTCAATATCAGTTCATTGAAGACTCCAATTGAGTGGAACTTCTTATTCAACGACTCTTATTATCATTCGCTACCTATTCTTCAGAATCTAATGACCAATGTTTACCTCAGACTACAAGACTCAGACTCTAATCAGACTCTAATCCAAACATATAATCATCCGTTCCCTCAAACAGACGACGAAAGAGTTTTGTATTCTTTTGATCCAAAAGTCTATACGTATATCATTTTGATGGCCATTATGTTGGGAAGCATTCCTCCGGCAATCGCTGTCGAAGTGGTCGAAGACAGAGAAGTAATTGTTCTTAAGTTACATCAATTGAAAACCAATCGAATCTTCTCTTTTGATTGATATCTTAGGCAAAAATCAAGAATCTGTTGCGCGTCTGTGGACTCGGTTTCAGTGGTTATTGGATAACAACTCTTGTCTGCCATTTAATTATGTTTTTGATATCAACGCTTCTGATTCTTCTTATAATCATATTCGTGGTTAAAGTAGAGTTTCTTCAGGAATCGGAAGCAATCGCTTCTGTGTTCCTATTATTCATGCTTTTTATGCCGACTTCACTGATAGCTTGCTATTTGATGTGTCATATGTTCAACAAGAAGGACACCGCGCGGTCAGTGATGCCTCTTATTTGTTATCTGGTTAGTTCACACAGAATATAGCGGTCATACTAATGATTTTTACACAGCCGGGAATGATCATGATCATATCCGTGTCCATTACAGTGCCAAACGACCCAAAAGTGGGTCAAGTCTTGCACCAGATATTCAGTTTCGTTTGGCCATTCTATGTCCCTCAGGGGGCCCTCTTCTATATGGCTAATGTAAGTCTTGTTCTTTACATTTATTGTCTTAATTCGATGATAATTACCACTTAAACAGACGGCAACTATAAATAAGATCTCTTCACTGATGAATGCGAACATTCCTCGTCTTTCATACTTCGATTGGCAACAAAACATCACTATTTGTTACGTTTCTGTAATAACTCATACATTGATTCAATCGGTTATGTAATTAGTTTTTATTTATAGCTAACCTTTCATCTGATTCTGTGCTCGATATTACTTCTGATCGCCGATAGACTTAAATCGGGTGAAAGTCTTTTGAGTGCAATTGGTTTCGATGTATCGCCAAAGAGAACGATTGATATGCCTTCAGAACTGGAGGACCAGGACGTCAAACAAGAAAGGAATGAAGTGATTAGTTATTTGCAGAACAGGTCTACAAATGAAGTAATGTCTTATCACTTGATTCTAAATCTAATTATAATAACTGTTTGACTTTCAGACACCGATAGTATTATTGAATGAATTACAGAAGAAATACTCGAAGTCATGGAAAACTGTCTTCAAAAAGGACGACAATTCAGAGAAGACTGCGATTCAGAATATGAGTCTTTTGCTAGAGTCGGGTCACATATTCGGTCTGTTGGGTCCGAACGGCGCCGGAAAGACAACGACAATCAAAATTATAATTTGTGAAGAAAAACAAAGCAATGGTTTGGTTATGATTAGTGGCCACAAAGTAAAGGCTTCCGATTCGGATATATTCCAACTGATCGGGTATTGTCCACAACAAGACTCGCTCTGGAAGGAGATAACACTCAAAGAACACATCAAATTATTTGCGGCCATTCGTGGTATTCCTGACAATCAGATCGAAACCATTTGCCAAAAGTGAGCCCAACTTTAGTTCAAAATCTCATTGAAATTAATTTTCAACTTTTGTTTAGTTATATCGAAAGTCTAAAACTGAACAATCATTCAGACAAAAAGACGGAACAGTTGTCCGGAGGGACCAAACGGAAGGTGAGATCAGTTGAGGATTAACTAAGTTTACTGACCATCGGTTCGATAGCTCTGCTATTTATTGTCGATTCTCGGACGACCAAAGTTAGTCCTATTGGACGAACCCTCCACTGGAATGGATCCAAAAGCCAAGAGATTTCTGTGGAAAACCATTCTCTCCTCTTTCGGACCACATTCGGGCCGTTCGGCGATTCTGACCACTCATTCGATGGAAGAGGCGGACACTCTTTGCACTCGACTGGCGATTATGATTAAGGGAGTGATGCGATGTATCGGTTCTGTTCAGCACTTGAAGAATAAATACGGCGCCGGATATGTACTCGAAATCAAATTCAATAATCAAACCAATGATCCGAAAGTCGGGTCAGAACTCAAGACAACTATCGATTCATTTTTCGCGAAAGCGGTTCTCAAAGAAGAGTACAATAATCGTCTAATGTTTGACATTCTTCACGATTCGGTCAAATCTATTGCTCGAGTCTTCGCCTTTTTGGAAGACTTGAAGCAAAACATTGGTTCGATTGAAGAATACAACTTCAGTCAGAAGACTATCGAACAGGTATTCATTGAATTCGCTAAACAACAGGAAATCAGTGAATGATTAACACATTTAATATAAATTATCATATTTTTGATGCGATTAACGAGTTTTGCGATAAAAGTATATTAAATTGACGCCAAAACCAAAACTAATTAAGTATTTTTAGTTGTTTTGGTGAATAACAACTGCTTTTGTGATTCAAAGAGTGCTTAACTTAAATAAAAATTATTTCAATTAAACGTTTTGTTTAAAACGATTTTCTTTTGATATGAATTTCGAGACCAAACAAACGATTAAATG
>JAQGAJ010000851.1:0-12254 GCA_034689365.1 Liebstadia similis
ATCAAAAATCATTAAAAATTAATAAATTATTTAAAATATATATAAATATTATAAATATATAAGTATTTCAATAGATTTAAAAGAAAATTTAGTAACAAATCAAACAATTGGATAGCAATTCATCTGAAGAAGTGTTGGATATGTTTATGGCGAACGAACTAATATCGGTTCCTTATCTAAATTCGATGGCCTGACCGATTTGGGCGGTCCCGTAGTCGATGGCGGCTTTGGTTTCGAATCCGACTTCGATCGGGTGCTATCGCTCGTTTGTGAAGTGGGTGGTTGTTCTTCAGCGGCAGCCGCGCCCTCAGCGGCCTTCTTCGGCGCTTTCTCTTCCTTTTTGCTACCATAACAGCAACAGAAGATAATCATAACGATGATGATGAGGACAATGACCACCGCAACTATTATCCAAATGAATGGAAACTTCTTTTTTTCGGGTGTAGGTGAAGCCGATGCTGATGTCCTCTCTGGAGAAGAATCGGCTGAACCCGATGCTGATGTCCTCTCTGAAGAAGAATCGGCTGAAACTGGCGTACTATCCACTACTGCAGTGTCCACAAGAGGACTATTTCCATTGCAATTTATCATATCTTTGAATGAAATCTAAGACAATAATAAGAATTCTAATAAGAACTACTGTTTTAATGCTTACCTCAGTTCCGGGAGAACTCGAATTGCCGCTGAAGTTTAGTTCAGTAAATTTAAGGCCATCGGGGTTGTGAGACATTAGGAACATCTTCTGGCCTTTGATGAGAAAGCTATCATATAGTTTATCGAGGCTTATCTCTCCGGACCAATCGGAATCGAAAGTCCAGTTTGCGTTCAGTTGTTTGTAGAAGACTTTGGATTCTTGGGTCTGATCATTTTGGAACAGGATGTAAATCCTGTTATTTTCGGGTCCGAACAAATATGAGTTGTAAGTAAGAGAAAAGGGTGTTTGCCCTGGCTTAAAGGCTTCCAAGAATGAAGACAGACTACCGGTTGCCTTCAGACCCCACGGAAGATCATTGTCGTCAGTGATTTGTACGAAGGATTTGTCCGTTGGGTTATATCTGTAAGCCATGTAAGCCAAGCCCGAATCGCCGAAACCGATTACTATACACAAATGAGATATCTTCTCACACTCGGGATCACCGCCGCATTCGAGTCTACCGATAGGGAGAAATGCGGTGACCGGCGTTAAACTGAAACCTATCGAAAGCCGAACTTAGTTTGAGTTCAATCTGAAGATAGACATACCCGGGAACACCTGATTCACATCCGATAGCGTGGGCTTTGTTTCGGGTGATTCGGTATTCCAGCGCCAGATCTTTGTGCCGTTTCCGAAGAAGAATTCGGGTTCGATCAGAAATGACTTTCTTATCAGTGCATTGATGAACCCGTCGGTCATAGAGTTGTCACAGAAATCTTGAGACAATGAACCGATGAATAGTAGAGAAGAGATGAACAAAGACAGCAATGAGTGACTAAACATCTTGTCGTCGGAACTAATCTTAAGCCAAAGTCAATCGATTTATCAGAAAATTCAAATCAAATCCAATGAATGTCCACCGATAGACATATCTCGAGAACCTTAACCGAGATTTAAAAAAAAAGACAGTTAAACGGTTTTCAATTTCAGTGTTTGAATTGATGCAAACGCGAGGAGAATATCACGAGATGTTAACAATCAGTTGAGTTTGAAGTCTTACCAAACCATAGAATCTGATCTTTGATTCCGATCTTCAACCGATAGAACCAAATGTTTAATCTCTTCTATTCTTCGTTATATCTCGCGTTGGTTTTGTTGGCCATCTCTAACAGTCAGGACCTGTCACAGAATGGAAGCTCTGCCTTGAATGGAAGCTCTGTGGCCGCCGCTCCCGTGGCTCCCGTGGGATCGGACAACTCGACCGCGGATAACATTGAACAGACCGGCTCCTCGACTACGCCCGAACCCGGTAAGGACATCCTTCCAATAATTCTGATTGTGGTCGGATTCGTGGTAATCCTCGGATGTATTATCCTTTTCCTCTGTTTCTGTTGTAAGTGAACCAATAGTTTTGCCAATCAATTGAATTTCAATCGATTTTGTCTTCATTTCAGGTCAAAAGAAGAAGTAAAAGGGCTCTCGAGGAAGACTTCAATGGATCCATTTCAACAAAATTGTTCTTTGAATTCATTCTTATTGTCAATAATTTTCGTTAATTTCATTAATTATTAAGAATTTGTTTAATAAAATAATTTTTTATAAATGGTTTTTTAAGTTAATGTCTTATACTTTAGATTATAAATGAATTTAAGAATCAGATAATCGAATAAAGCTTTCAAAAGACTTTCGTTCTTATAGTGTCCAAAGATATGACTTCACTAAACGGATAGATTGTGTTCTTCGACTGAATCTTCGAGTGTTTTCAAAATAGTGAAATTCTTGTTCCGATTCTCTTTCAAATCAATGTTTGTCTCCAATGGGAAACGGATTTCATATTTGATTTTCTCTGATTTCGTACTCATTTCTCCGAAACAAATGAGTATTTGTCGGACAAACCATTCATTATCTTCGATGGAAATGTCTTTCGAGGGATAGATATTTAGTCGATTCAGATTGGGATTAGTGTAGAGATTATCGACGAACGACTGTCTGATGTCATCGAGTCTTAATACAAATTTCTTCAGTGATTTCATTTGTCTGAAGACATAACTGAAGCAAAAATTGAGACAAGTCTTGCATTTCAGTCCCGATATCGGACATTCGATTTTGATTCGGGTATATCTCAAAGTTTTAGTGTTTGGAAATAAGTTTATGAATAATTCAAATGAATTCATTACTGAGTATAAGTCATGTAATTCAAGAATAGTAACACTTGTGAGCGGTTCTATCGACCACTTCTTTGAATCTTCGGACCAATTAAGAAATGCCGTCCAATAAATGCGTAAATGTTTCAATTGTTTTTGCCGTTCAGTCAATGAGACTAATGATCGCCATTCGAGTCGACGACAACTGAAACCGAAACCAAATAATTGAAGATTTTCTGCGAATAAAATCAGTAATGAATTTGTGATGAAATATGTTTCGATATATAGATATTTGAGTGAATGAATGCTTTGATTGCCGAAGATATTCAATGAATCGCTCAGATATATGACAGTATTCTCATCGCCGACATCGACGGACAGCCATTGAATAGATGTGGACAGCGATCGGAAGAGTCGGACGAAATGATAGATAGTCGAGGCCTCGACTCTTAGTTTCCTTAAGTCTTGTAACTTTTGTATGAAATCATATTCGAGAGAAAGTCTTTGAAAGTTTATGCAATCGTAAAAACAATTGACAGAAAAGTGTTTCAATGACTGCGGAAAGTAATCGAAGACATTGAAGACTTTAGGGATGAAACAACTCTCGAGTGTTAGACAAACTAATTCCATGAATTGGTGATCGACCAAAAGTTCTTGGTAGATGAAACACTGTTTGAGGACAACCATCTGTGGTCTACATCTTCTCTCTGACATCCATTGCATTGGTATTTGAATCCTCATAATTGTCCGATAGATTTGAGTCAATATTTGAGTGATATCGCAATTGTAATAGTCTTTGACAGAAGAATGACTTCTATCTGAACATAAATTACCGATTCTTCCGATAATTAATCTCTTCATATGTCTAATAACACAATCAACACATTTTAGGAATTGTTCTGATACTCTATTCAAACGGATAATATCTTCAGTTTCGAGATATGATATTATCTTCAATAAGACATCGTCATTGAGAACGTATGGGCTCTGATCACTCTGACCACTGTCTTCTCTCACAAAGAGATCTTTCATTTTCTTGAACTCAAATTTAAAAGATCTAATTGTCTTCAATGGTTGGAATGAATTGTTAATTCGCGAGAATCTAATTTTGAGCTATTCTTTGAGCTCAAACTCATTTCAATTGATTATTGTTTTTCTGATTCATTTAATTTATATAACTATTTGTTGAATAAAATTCTTCAATTGTTCATCAGTTCTGAGATAAGTGTTGAATGCAATAAAAATTTATTAAAAACTTGATTATAAATATAAAAATGATCGTCTGATGAGTTAATTATTTAAAATTTATAAAATAACTTAAACTTTATATTAACAACTCTTAAGTCTAACGAAATGGTATAATATTCGAGATTAACAATAAATAAAATGCAAATTTTGTTCTGTTTTTGGTTTAAGAAGTCTGTCATCTCTTTCCTCTCGACTTCCAATAGGTTTGTGTGAAGAGAGTAACGAAGACAATAAGCACTCCGAAGACGCCGACGGGTGTCAGACTGTGATCGTAGACAATACAAGACAGCAATATAGAGATCGCTTGTCTTACAGTCATTATTGTGACGAATACGAGAGCACCGAATGTCGAGATCGTGAAGAATATAAACAATTGGCCGATCGCTGAGAATAACGAAGTCAGAAGACAATCCGTGAGCAGAGCTCTGTTGTGGAAAAGTAATTGAAAGGTCGGCCAAAGGTCTCCCTGTTCTATGAGCGATGTCGAGGTCAAGAGTATCGAAAAGAGATTAACCGCAGCCATCATATGGAGTGTCGAAACCTTATATTTGTCGAAGAGGAGTGTCTGCCAGTTCGATGTGAATGAATCAAAGGTCAGGTATAAAACCAGAATCAAAAGTCCGCCGTAATAGTGACCGGAAGAGGTTGGATCGCTTTTGTGGGGCCCGGCGTTGACAGAATGGTCGGACCAGAGGAACAAAGTCATACCCAACGATATACAGATAGCAAACACGTATTCAGCAGTTTTATACTTCTTTCCGCTGACCACTTGAGACATAATCATAACCGGCATTATTTTGCAGGCCTTCGACAAGACCTGAGCCGAAGCAATATATGAGTCTGAGGTCGGAACCGACGGTCAATAGTATACCTGAGTCGGGAAACTGACAAACTTGAGGGCCTCGTATTGACACCAACTGCTGAGGATGTTTGACAGCGAACAGTATATGTACTGATGAAGAGGTGGTTCGCATCGACTCTCAAACCGGGATTTGTTTCGCCACTTCTGGAACTGAAGAGCCGCCGATGCGATCACAAATGCCAACATCCGGTTGATTAGAACCAAGAACTGAGAGTTTGTGAACCGGAAGGCATAGGCGTGAGACAGTTCCACGTCATCCCCGACTGACTTCATCTTATAGTAAACGGTAGTCATTATCTTCTCCTGAAGAAGACCCCAACTCAGGTATGAAACTTGAAGACCAATAAAGCAGTACATAATGAGAAACACCTTTTTGGCTCTTAAGGCGGAAGCGATTCTCGTTGAAGACGATTGTCGACCTTTCGGGTCAGTGACCGGCAGAAGAGTCTCATTGGAATCGCTGTCATTCGGAGAGTGATTGTGGTCAACGATTGTCTCATTTTTACCGAAAACAAACAATTTTACCAAAAAGTTTTCCGACACTAAAATTGAGACCATATGGAAGTGAGTCTTAGGGATCAGTTGAGCCAATCCTTACCTGATTGAGGACACAATCCCTTTCTGACCGCGAAGACTACGGCGGCCGAAGGCACGAGAATGACCGCATAACTGACCAAATTTGTGATCAATCGGACGAACCAATTGTCTTCATCATCAGTCATGGCTGGCACTACCTCTCCCTCAGAGGTCTCACAGATGGCAGTCTCTGAATGACAATCAAAACACAAATAAACTTTAAATATTATGGGTCCGACTCTAAGAAGAGAGTAAACACCTCTAGAGCGGAGCCTTTTTTCATATTAGTGTTTTGATTGAGCTTTGGAATCGGAATCTCCTGTGAGAGGCGCTGCCTTATAGCCAAAGAAAACTATACACTTTAGACGAGTTAATAAAAAAACACAAAAAACTTTGATTGATTGCAATTAATGAATTAATTAACAGTAATTATGACTAATAATGGTTGTAATTTGACTTAAATTAAACTTTGACTAGTATTTTGACTCTATTTCACGGAATATATCTAACTTTGTTTAACTGTGTTCAGCTGTGAAGACATATACACCGGTCAGCCATTGCTGTCAATGTGTGTGCTATGACTGCATGTCATGTGATTTGTAGGTTTGTTACCAATTCCAAGGCTCAATCAAAACAGTTATATTTAACCCAGAAGTTTGTGTTTGATTGAAAACTTGATTAACTTGTTTATCATATGATTTGACTTCAGATCAATCGTTAAATTAATTGTTTGTTTAAAACTTTTGTTAAATATGTTTAGAGTTTTGAGACAAATATCACTCAATTCTGTGAAGAAGTGCCGCAAAAGTGTCCGACAATTGTCCACCACTTCTGCCACCACTTCTGCCACCACTGACCGCACGGCCGATGCGTTTGAAGAGAGACCACAATTCCCGGGCTCGCGGTCTGAGTGGACACAAGACTTGAAATTCATTGATCCCAACAGTTATGAGGGAATACCTGTCTATCGAGTGGTCGACCGCAACGGACGCCTCTTCGCCGAAGACTTGAAACAACTGAACCCTAAGTTCGACAAAGAATTTCTTCAGAGACTATATCGGGGTTTGAATACAAATACAGATAATTGTCTCACTTCTTGTGGTTTAGACCCGTCTCTCGACTGACCACTAATTCTTTAACTAATCCATAGGTTTTCCGAAGTACTAAAAATCGATAACTAATTTCAATCAATATCTTAAGGAATGGTTAAACTCAACCAAATGGACACAATCTTATACAACAGTCAAAGACAGGGAAGAATATCTTTCTATATGACCAGTAATGGCGAAGAGGCCACACATTTCGGTCCGGCGGCAGCTCTCGAGGACACAGATCTGGTGTTTGGACAGTACAGAGAGCCAGGTATTTGTCTTAAAGAAAGCTCATATATTGACCGCCATATCTTCACTCCCGAAGGTGTCCTCATTTGGCGCGGTTTCACAACCGAACAGTTTTTAGACCAGTGTTTCGGAAATCGCAATGATTTAGGGAAAGGCAGACAAATGCCGATCCATTACGGGAGCAGAGAATTGAATTTCGTGACCATTAAGTCTACGCTAACCTCTCAGATGCCGCACAGTGTGGGCGCCGCCTATGCCTTCAAACGGCAACAGAACGGAAGAGTTATCCTCTGCTACTTCGGTGATGGGGCGGCCTCTGAAGGCGACGCACACGCGGCTCTCAATTTCGCGGCCACTCTTGACGTTCCGGTCATCTTCTTTTGCCGAAACAATGGGTTCGCTATTTCGACCCCAACTCACGAGCAATACAGAGGAGACGGAATCGCTATCAGAGGACCCGCAATGGGAATACAATCGATCAGAATTGATGGCAACGATGTTTTGGCCGCTTATTTGGCCACTGAAGAGGCCCGACGTATATGTCTGGAGGAGAGCCGACCGGTTCTGATCGAAGCCATGACATACAGAGTCTCACATCACTCAACTTCGGACGACTCGACCGCTTACAGAAGTGTGGATGAAGTGAGGAATTGGCAGCAAAAGGATCACCCGATCCTCAGATTGAGGAAAGTATTGCAAAACCATAACTGGTATTCAGAGGAAGAGGAGATACAATACAAAGAAGAGGTTCGCAAAGAGATTATGTCCGCTCTCGTCAGGTGTGAAAAGGTCTCGAAGCCGGACATTATTAACCTCTTCACCGATGTCTATCACGAAATGCCGGAACATCTGAGAGAACAGTACAACGATTTGGTGGAACACATCCAACAATACAAAGAACACTATCCGAAGAACTTCGGTGAAGACGAGACTCAAACTCATCACTGATGGCAAACAATTATAGGTTTTGTTTAAAATTTTATTTACATTTGTTTTTTAATTACTTTTGATTTCAATTTGAATAACAGTTAACATTATTTTTAGAGAATAACTAAGATTTAAATCAAAATATAGTGTATGTCCGGCGCCGACAGACAAGGGCTCGGCTCTGACCGAACGCAAGATTAAGTTTGGTAACAATTAAAGCCATGTCTTTTCAGACATCAGACGTCCAGAGGTTCGGTATTAACCACTTTCCTCTGCGATTGGGCTGACATTTGCTTTTGAACTTCTTCTTCGCTCTCTTCGTCTTCTCCTTCAGACTCTTCCTCCTCCTCGTCGTCCATCTCTTCATCTTCTTCTTCCTCGTCCTCTTCGTCTTCTGTTTCTTCTTCTTCTTCAGACATCTCTTCGTCGGTCACTTCTTCACTGGACTCGTCTTCACTTTCTTCTTCATCTTCTGATTCCTCTTCACTCGAATAAAATGACTTTTCCTTCAGTTTCTTCACAATTCTTTGATTACTACTCTCTTTAATGCTGACCAAAGCAAATGTCGGTTCTTCGACATATACTTCCTTACGGGCTCTGACACTGGGATCCGGTTGTTCTTCGGGCCAATCGGACAGTTCTTCATAATCAGAGCACCTCTTCTCCAGGAAATGTGATAACGTTCCGACTCTAAAGTGGCGACTTTGGTCAACATTTGTAGTGTTCGACGATTTGCTGATATCGGGCACACATTTCGCCACAAGAAGTATCCGTTTGGCCAGAATCGGGTCATTCAATAACTGTCTGAGAAAGCGGGCTCTGTCTCTGACGTCATAGTTGAGGTCATATTTGGCTAAATTAAATATAAAATTAACCAAAAGTTTGATTCGATCGCTGTTGTGCTCCTTCTGGTCCTCCCCTTCTCCTCCGTGGGTGAGGAAGAGTTTGGCCGAGAGGTTGAGTGCCTGGAGTTTGACGATATCGGCTTCGGTACAGAAACTTTTGGCCAGTTTCCTGAGGACGTCGGGCGCATATTTGGCCGCCTTTTCATTGGTCGGACAGAATTCGGCTAAAATCCAGAGTATGGTAGCCCTGGCCTCGGGTGTGGTTATCTTATCCATGAGTCGCACCATTTGTTTCACTATCGACGATATGATTGTCTCGTCTTTGTTGATGATCTGAGTTCTGATTACGACAATACTATGCGAAACAATTGCTTCGTTCCGATTGGACAGAAGTGTAATCAATCCGTTGAGACAAATGGGCGCAATCTCTTTGATTCGGGCCGCGCACTGACCGATGGCTTGGATGGTGGCCGCCATGAAGTCCAGGTCTTCCTGATAGTTGAGAATGTAAGCTTGGAACTCACGAAGAATCAGTGATATGTTGGCCGAATTGGACAGATTGGTCAGGATTTCAAGCTTAAGAATCTTTGAATGAGTCGAGTCCTTGGCTTTAATGAAGAATGACTTCAAGTAAGGCTCGAACAAAGTCTTAATGCATTTCGAGGACACGTTCGGAGGGTTTGTGTCGAACTTCAAATAGTCTTCCTCTGACTCCTCGTCGCTGTCCCTCTCCTTGTTATTCAATTGTTGCCCATTTGGCTCATTATTCTCGGCGTTTTCATTCTTAGTCTTGTTCTTATCATCTTCTGCTTCAGCGGTGGCGGTAATTGTTGTCAAAGTTTGTATATTCTTGAGGATCATTAATTGGATTTCTCTGTGAGAGTGCAATAACCGGATCAGTGGCTTAACTATAACAGAGTTGAGTTCACTGTTTGGCGCTAAAGACAAATACATCTGAATTACGGCCAAAACAACGCCTGAGTTGCGGCTCTGGAGAAGTGGTTTTGCGCTTCGGAGGAGTAGTCGATGGTCGGGATCTAAAATCGGAGGCTCGGGGTCTGATATCTCAGCCGGTGGTCGACGATTCGGGTCAAGGAATTGTGTTCGGCCGTAACGGATCAGCATATTTATCAAAATCATTTGTCCCCATTCGTCGACATCGACCAGAAGTGAACAGAACTTACGGTAGTTCTGATGGATCAGATCGAACCGATCCTTACAGACCTCTTCGAAAGCATATACGGCTGAACCCAACACAAGCGATGTCTTGTCGTTGAGAAGACGTTCAATGATATCGATTATCTCGTTCTTCAGGTCCGGATCTAATGAGTAGAGTTTCGGTATGGCGTGAGCGGCCGTTTTGCGGACATAAGGCGACATATCATTGGAACAGTCTCTTATGGCGATCAACATTATCGGTGCGATTATCTGCACCCGTATTGAGGACAGGACTCGTATGGCCGACGCCCGGATCAAAGGGTTCGGGTCTTTGAGTGACCGCTGGAATGTTGCGATCGATAGAAGAGCCAAATCTTGTTCCTGTTCCGCGTATCGGCTCAGATAGAGGTAAACCAGTTTCTTGAGCTCTGCGTTCTTCGTCACCACATTCTTCACCACATGAGCGAAGAGATCCCGAGGACTGTCACCCGACCGGCCCTTCGCTATCATAGCTATGATTCGTTTCATTGCCTCCAGTTTAAGGCCATCTTTGTTTGACTCCAGCATTAGTTTCAAGTCTTCGTGCTTTGAGTTCGAGGAATGGTTGGTCAGGAAGGAGGAGACCGACCGACCGCTGCCCGACATCGACGTCAAGTTGTTTTCGCTGTACGAGTGAGTCATATGTCCGGACGGGCCGTCGGAGGACATGTGGTCAGAGGACTCCGTGTGATAGTGAGACGATTGCATCGATGACAGACTCATCGTTACCGAGCTATGGATCCGCCGATCGATTATCTTATCGATTGATCTCAAGACTAATCAGTGGTTCACTGCTTAAGACATGTGACCAAAACAGACTGTTTTCGTGGCTGAGGGCAGATCTCTGCTCAGTCTGAGGTCCGAACATTTGGTACTCTTTATAGCACTGCATCAACTGATATATACATATGAAGATTGTATCTAAAAGTACCATATTTTCAAACTGATAATAACAATTAGCGACGTTTGCTGTTTGAAAAAGTTTTACAATAGGAATAAAAAGTTGACCACAAGTTGATCCCAACGGTGATAAACAATGGGTGATATCCATGATATCAAATATAAGTGATTTCACTAATTAATTAAATTTACCGAAGTTTTAATAGTTTTGTGATCTCTCACATTCGACGCGATGCGAGCGCTCTCTGTTGTCAATAAAGACGTAAACAAATGAGGTTTTGAATACAATTGAAGACCTGCTGAAGACCATTGAAAGAAGAGAAGACATTTGAAGACTTTCTGAACATCAGTTCTACTTAACCGCCGAAGATGTCTGAACGAAAAGTGTTAAACAAATACTATCCGCCAGACTTTGATCCATCGAAGATCCCGCGCCTCCGCCTCCCGAAGACCCGTCAATACACTGTCCGACTGATGACTCCGTGCAATATGAGGTGCAATACGTGCGGCGATTATATCGCAAAAGGAAAGAAATTCAATGCACGGAAAGAGACGGTCGATAACGAGGAATACCTCGGACTCAAGATCTTCCGGTTCTACTTCAAGTGTCCCAAATGTATGCAAGAAATCACATTCAAAACTGATCCCAAGAATATGGACTATGAGGTAGAGAAGACCACTAATGCCATATCCCTCTGTGTCTTATCCCTCTATCCCTCAATCCCAGGTAGAACATGGTGCAACGCCCAACTTCAAGGCCCTCAAACTGGCCGAACAACAGGCCGTTCGGGAGGAGAAGGACAGGGAAGAGGACGAGAGACTCAATCCAATGAAGTTACTCGAGAACCGGACCAAACAGTCCCGAAGGGAAATGGAGACCATCGAGGCTTTAGAGGACCTCAAAGAACTCAATATGAGAAATAAGGACCTCGTCTTAGATGTCACTCAACAACAGCAACAGATTCAGGCGGCCATTGATCGACAGTTTGACGCCGAAGAGGAACAACTGTTGGCCCAATTCAATGGTGGAAATCGATTGGACGGACAGTCGGACGAAGACTCAGATGAAGAGGTTTTACCGAAGTTTGGCATCACTTTCACGACAAATGTTAAGGACTTTACAAATAAGAGCGAAGAGAAAGAGAGCAAAGAATCAGACAATCGGTCGAAGAATGATATGAAACGAAAGATCAATCAATTGATTGTAATTAAGAAGAAGACAAAAGTTGAGGACAACTCAAAGACACCAAACAATGGCATTAAATCCAATAATTTATTGAATTTATGTGAATATTCTTCATCTGATAACTCAGACAACGAGTGATCACTTGATTACTGTTTTTGAATTTTATTGTAATTATAAATTTATTTACAATTTATCTGTAACTCGGCTTAACTTTAAACTTCAAATTTGTTTATTTAAATATCAAATTTTAAATAACAAAAACTTTTAAACTTATTAAAATGTTTAGTATTTTGATTGTTTAAACTATATGAGAAATCTTGACCAATATTAGTTATTGAACTTCATATCTGGTTATGAACTCTGTTCTTATGGTTCTTAAGTCGGATCGGATTCGT
>JAQGAJ010000852.1:0-12251 GCA_034689365.1 Liebstadia similis
GTTCGAGAGTAGTCTAACGACTGGACAGTAAGAGTTGATCTATTTATGTTTGGACGCGATTAACAATCTTTTCAATAAAAATTTGAATCAATTTTTAAAAATTTATTTTCAAATATTTTTTGATTAAATTTAATTTAGAGCTTCAGTTCATTCAATTATATTTTGACCAATGATTAAATGAATTGTAATTTATATTAAATTAACTGAAATCACATTTAGTTCTCTTAGAGATTAAATAATATAATTCTAAAAATAAAATAATAAAAATATATTAAACTATCTATAGATGTAATGCACAGACAATAGTGTGAGACGTCTTCGAATCAATCTTTCAAATGGGAAAAAGTAGTTCCCCTTTGGAACGATCGACTTATTGAGCGGTTATTTGCGATCCATTTTATTCCTCTTCCAAATCAAAAATCACTGAATGTCATAGCTATTAGTGAGTCCGATGATTGGCGTGATTTGAATCAAACAAAATTGGAATTTCGCAGTGGAGTCGTGTCATCAGTGTCTGAGTCATTGATATCAAAGACATTCCTCCAGTCTTTAGAGTCCGGTCGAAACCATTTAAGACATTTCCACTCACAGAAGTCGAACAAATTATGACAAACGCCTCGACTGTTATCAAAGAGTTATTACCATTAAGTCATTTGCATTAAACCGATCGAAAGACTCACTGAAAAGGACTGACGACATCTCCCTTTCGGTTGCGTTTGAAGTGTTTATAGCGCCGGCAATTCATTCTCTCATTTGTGGTCATCGAAAGCCAGACTACCTTTGGAGCAAATAATTTGGTTAAATAGATGTTGTCATGGGATTCATTGGAATTACTTGATAGAGTTGACAACAGGTCAGACAGAAAACCCAAACGCTATGGACGATAGAGTTGAGGGCACACCACGTAATCCAACCGCTGTAAACCCAACCTTTGACTATGAAAGCAATGAAATCTAATTCATGGTTCGGATCGATTCGGTGTTTCCAATCTGACAAAAATGATCAAATGCTCAATCGATAAGTTCACCGACAAATGAATCGATCAATACTTACATAAATACGTTCCGTAGAGAAACCAAACGATGACTAAATACAATGAAATCAAATACCAAATGAAGTACTTGTGATTGAGAGCCCCGACACAGTTGGCCACCCACGGACAGTGATGGTCAAAACGGGCCACACATTGGTTACAAAGTGAGCAGTGCTTTGATCTCAAAGGTTTCCTAACGAGACAAGTGCTGCAAAACCATTGTGGATCGAAACCTTCCCTTTCGGCCAATTCTATAATTGTCTGTTCGATAAATATCACTCAATTAGTCAATTGCGGTAATAAAAACCTATCAATTACTGACTCGATATCTCTGGTCATGATCTTTGGCTACAACTCCAGGATCTGAAGTACACGTTCGGTAGAAGCTATAGAAGAGTACTGTCGATGTGACCACAAATCCAATCAGACTTAACGGATCTAAGACTTGAATAAAGAAAAATCAATAACGAGAATGAGTTTACTCTGGAAGACATACTTTGGAAGAAGTATGTAATGAAAGTGACGTAAAGCCAGAATTTGGTCGAAAGGTATATCGCTATCGGAGTAATGCTATACATTCGGTCGTCAAATATATACCGAACCACACAATAGACTACAAGACATAGGAGTATAAAGAGAATGGTCTTCACAAGAAGAGTCGCTTCGGCGTCGAAAATGATTCCTAAGAACAGGAATGCGAAGAAAGGTGTTCCACACATAACCCAATATCGACAAACGCCTTCTTTTAAGGATGGAATTCGTATTTGTTGTCCCCATATTCGACACGAGGAAACAATTCTATCCTTATTGTGAGCCTCTTTGAGTCTCTGTGCCAACCAAACTATGTTCAGTCTGTTTGCCATCTCCAGAGGTGTATCACCGGCTCCATTCTTAGCGTCAATGTTGGCGCCAGCTTTAAGTAAGAGTGAAACAGCGGTTCCATTACGAGAGAAAACGGCCCAATGAAGAGCTGTATTCCGATGACGATTATCACAAAGTGAAAGACTAGCGCCTAAAGTGATTAAGAGTCGGGTCGGATCGCTCCTAGAGTTGAGTCTCAATGAGATAACAGATACAAATCAATTGACAATACTTACGCACTGACTCTGAAGGCCGACCACATCAATGGTGTCATTCCATTAATGTCTGGAGCATTGATTTCTTGACCCTTTGCGACTAAATATGCGGCGATCGATGTGTGACCGAATTGTGCGGCCAAATGAAGACAATTATTGCCTGAAAATTGCGTTTTCATTAATCAATTATAAATATGAAAACTCTAATACCTTCTCCATCGAGAACAGAGGGATCCGCTCTGTGTTGCATAAGGAGCACAACCATAGCGATCAGTCCCTGTCGTGTCGCCCAATGCAAAGGAGTTGAGTTGAGATCACCTCCGATGGCGTCGACGACCGCTCCCTTCGCGATGTAATACTGGACTAAATCTCTTCTGTTATTAATGGCCGCCCAATGAAGAAGTGTTACGTTTTCGAGATCTCGTTGGTTGACATCGAAACCGCTTTCAATGATTTGTTTACATCTCTCGAAAGCCCCGTATTGTGTGGCCTTCACAATGTCGAACTCACTCGTGTCGGGCTTCGGCTCGGATGAAGGTCTGTCCTCCGGAGGCACCGACGGCTCAGTCTTTGGGTGACTCGACGTCTCATAATCTTTGATGGGCTGGTATTTAATGACTCTTTTAATTATTGTTTCCCATTGTTGATCAATACCTGGGGTTTAGAAGCGGCCAAATAGACAGCAGAACACGGGTTGGGCTCGTCTTCGGTGTCGTCTCTCATATCGACCAATGATGACAATCACGGGAACAATGATTTGCAACTAAAATGACATCTTCTGAAGGGATCAGTCATTTGATGCAAATGAAGACAAACAGTGAATGCTTTCAATAGTTTATCGCATTTGAAGCAAAAATTTCACAAAACTGTCGAAACATTTGGTAAACAATAATCGTTACGAAAATCGATCCCATTTTGAGCCCCAAAACAAACTCTGACTCACATTTGGCCGAAGAGACAGACGTCGAGGCCTTCCGTTGTTTGTGAAGAAGTGGTTCCGAAGAGTGGAAAGTGATCTCAAATGACAACAAATAATGTGTTTTGAAGTGAAATATTTGAATCGATTGTTCGCCCAAACTATGGCTTCGGGTTTGAGTGTCGGCGGACGTAATGTATTGACTGACCGATGCATTGAAAGCATGTCTCGTGAATTGGATTTAAAAATATACCGAAAATCAAACACTTTTTGATTGATTCTCAAAATAATTAAATCTTTTATTCATTTCTTTTATTTTCTCTCAAATTATAGTTATTTGAGTTTTAATCTAATGTAAAGCCATTTCGGATTAAAACCGATTAATTGATTGATATCTTCGCGCGAACTAATCCAGTGAAAGACCGATGGGTAACGTCTTGGCCGCAACCGCTCCCTCACCACCGCCTCCGACACTTACGCCGCCCACACCCGCGGCCACAGAAACGAAGACAGACTCAGCCGATAATGATCTCAATCCGGGAACGATGGAAGACCTGCACAAGAAGTGCAAAGGTTTGTCAAATGCAGATCAAGAGATGAGACAAATGACATGATTTGCATTACATTAGAGGTCTTTCCGATGCCTTTCGAAGGCGGAAGAGTTATCATAAACAAAGGACTGAGTAATCACTTCCAGTTGACACACACTCTGACGATGTCCAACGGTGTGACTGTTCCTCCCGGTTATCGGTTCGGCGCCACATATATCGGGACGCGTCAGGTCTCGCCTTCAGAAGCCTATCCCATCCTCTATGGAGAGATCGATCCGAGCGGTAATATGAACTCAAGAATTCTACATCTGATTGGAGATCGCGTTAAACTCCAAATCGGAGCTCAAATCCAAGAGTCTAAATGTGTGGCCACGCAGTTCACTACCGACTATAGGGGTCGGGACTTCACCGCATCGCTCACATTAGGCAACATAGACTTAATTAATTCTGCGGGAGTGGCGGTTCTTCATTACCTACAGGGCGTGACTCCCCGTCTGGCCCTCGGGGCCGAACTGGCCTATCAGTACGGACCGCAAGTGCCCGGAAGTGAAATCGCAGGTAAACCGTTTCCATCAGTTCATCGGTGAATAATTTTGAAATTCATTCACTTTATATCTCTCTATGAATCTTACATTTGATAAGCATTTGTCGTTTATATCCATTCATTAATTATTGCATTAATTATGTCTTGAATTACATTTTGACTCAAATTTTTTTAATTTGCAAAATTGATTAAATCTTATAGTCTTATCACTGGCCGGTCGTTACTCTTCTGCCAATAACTTCACTCTAAGCGGAACATTAAGCCATTCCGGGGCTCATCTTTGCTATTATCAAAAGGGCACCGAAAATATTCAGGTTAATGGAATTTCTTATAGGAATTTGTATTTAATATAACCATCAAATGATTTGTCAATTCATTGTCCGATTGCATCACTCTTTGTTAGGTCGGCGTTGAAGTCGAGACCAATCTAAGGATGGCTGAGAGCACCGCCACCTTTGGATATCAAGTCGATCTGCCAAAAGCTAATCTTGTTTTTAGAGGTAATTGTAATCGAGTTAAACATTAAGTAATGACCAGTTCCTGAAGGTATGGTTGACAGCAATTGGACGATCGGTGGAGTACTAGAGAAGAAACTTTTACCTCTTCCGTTCACTTTTGCTCTCAGCGGCCAAATAAATCACGTGAAGGCCTCGACTCGGGTCGGGGCCGGTCTTTATTTAGGCTAACAGTTATAAAAAATAATTTTCATTCATAGATAGAAAAAGTCATCAAAAGATATAAAATTAGTGAATAAGCGCTAGAATTATATAAATTATAGTTTAATTAGATTTCAGTTGTCCTTAACTTTTCTTAAGGAGACTTCAATTTGTTGTAAAGTTTTCTATTCGTTTCACTTATATATTAATTCGCTTTTGTTTTTGACAAAAGTTTTTAATACGAAATTCAATTAATGACAATAAAATTGTTTTTAAAAAATTCAATTCAATAAAAAAGAGTCTGAATATTGGAAACATGTCTTTGCATTGCACTGACTCTCGCAGTAGTGCAGGAAATGTCAATACTCTGAGTGAAAGTACTTTTTTGGTCTTTGACTTCGAAACTCATCATTTGATTCGTGAAATTAGAAAACCAGTCGATTGTATTGCGATCTCGCGATCCAGTTATCGAGTGATGGCTTCTGTCGATCCCGCGGTTACTCCAATTCACCAGTTCTTCAATTTTATGACGAAATTAACGAACTTTTTTAAAACTGTTCGCAAAAGTAGTCTTCTTTTGAGTATTGCCTTCGGCTGTAATACAAATAAAATCTTCACTTTCTTTGTCGTCCGATTGGTATCTCGAGTGAAGATATTTGGGTTAAACTGATTCCACTTTCCAGTAATGAGAAGAAGTGCGATACGAATGAACTCGTTTAGTCTGATTGACTCTCAATCCTCTCAATCCTCTCAATTCATCCAAAACTCATAATTAATATTTCAAATAAACTTCTCGTTCGAAGAGTTTCTCAAAAACTCATCCGAAATATGTTCGAAAAGGTAATGATTTAATGAATGTTTCACTTCTTTCAAGTCTTAAAACTTTTTAGATAATCGTTTTGTGTCTTCTTCTACACCAAAGTCATGGACAGGTGTCTCAGCCGAGTCCGTTTGAGTCGAGCGGAGACACCGGTGCCTTTGTGTTTGATTTGCCACCTCTTAAGCTCAAGCCTTTGCAGATCCGACTCAACCCTTCCTCGTCTTCACTCATATTGATTAATCAAATGAATAACGAATCGATTCCCGTCGAGACTTTCCCGAATCACGGCAATGCTCAGCCGCAAAACTTTGCACAGTTTGCCTTTCCACAGTTTACCCAATTCGCCAGCGCTCAACCCCAGTCCCAACTCCAGTCCCAACCCAAACCCCAACCCCAACCCCAGCCTCAGTCTCAACCTCAACCCCAACCCCAACAACAACCTCAAACAGTCTCTCCTATCCAACCCAAACAACTGATGCCATTAGCTTTTCAACCCTTTACGAAATTCCAATATAATCCATTACCGAATTCGCCCAAATCCTCTCAATCCTCTCAAACCACTCAAGCCCTTCGAACTCAGATCGTTAGACCGTTCACATCAACAGCCCCTCAGACCCAAACTCCTAACCCGAAGTCCACTTTCACCCCCACTTTCTTTCAAGTCTTTCCTCAAAGTGCGGTTCCGGTTCAGTCTCAGTCCGGGTCTAATCCTCAGAGCATTGATCAAAATATTCCGAAAGAGTCTTCAGTCACTTACGATGAATCGCAATTAAATCCAGTTCTTCAAGAACTGTCGACCTATACTCCGATCCAATTGCCAGCGCAACCGCTTCTTTTCAATTGGGGACAGACATCGAACAGAGGAGAACAGTTTTCTCTGTCAACACAAGACAAGAACAGTCGAGTACTACCTCCTATAGTACTTCCTCCGGTCAGTTTCCAGGGGGAAAATATTCCAATCAAAATGGTTGATTTGACTCCACAACAACCCGGTTCTATCAGTCAACTTCAAAACCCCTTACAAGCTTTAACTCCAACCCCGACTGCGGCTCCTCTGACCCAAACCCAGACCCAAACACCGGCTCCAGTCCAGCCACAACTAGCTCAGCCAACTTTATTGCAACCTTTGGCTAATTCTTTTAGCTCTTCATTATTTGCTTCTTTGCCTAATTTCAATGCCATTCCTCAATCAAATCAATTTCTCCAATTGAGCCCTCAGTCGACTCCACAGCCACAAAGTCCACAACCATTGAAACCAGAATCTAATCCATGGCCGCAATGGAGTCCGCAATCGAGTGCACAATTAAATTCTCAATGGATTCCTTTAATTGAATTGAGTCCCGAACCGAAGCTATTGGAACCATTGAGTCCACAAAGAAATCCATTGCCATCACAAAACCCAAAACCCGTACAATTTAATCCATTGCCAGCTTCGAGTCAACCATCGAATCCATGGCCGCAATGGAAACCCCAACCGATTGCACCATTGAGTTCGCAACCGAATCCATTGCCACAATTGAGTCCGGAACCGATCCAATTTCAACCTTTAAATTTTGAGCCGCAACAAAGTCCACAACCACTACAATTTAATCCAGTGCCAGCTCCGAGTCAATCATCGAATCCATGGCCACAATGGAAACCCCAATCGATTTCACCATCGAATCCGAAACCAATTTCCATCGAACCTCTAAATCTTCAACCGAACCCATTACCGCAACAAAGTCCACAACTACTACAATTCAATCCATTGCCAGCTTCGAATCCATCATCTGATCCATTGCCGCAATGGAATTCTCAACCGATTGAACCATTGAATTTGCAATCGAATCCATTGCCACCACAAAGTCCGAAACCAATTCAATTTCAACCTCTAAATCTTCAACCGAATACATTGTCATCACAAAACCCACAACCCATACAATTTAATCCATTGCCAGCTCCGAGTCAATCATCTGATCCATTGCCGCAATGGAATTCCCAACCGATTGCACCATTGAGTTCGAAACCGAATCAATTTAAACCTCTTAATCTTGAGCGAAACCAACAACCCGTGCAATTCAATCAATTGCCATCACAGCCTACCATCACATTCCCACCCATAGCACCCGCCAATGAGCCAAAGCCTACTTTCAAACCACTTTCCTTCCGATCAGTTCCCTTCCAAACCCTTCCACAACAGAAACAATCGAATTCATGGACACAAAAACGAGTCGCGAGTCCTAAAATTCAATCTTTATCTGCGCCACAGAATAATAAACCCCAATCTTCGGGTCAAATGGTCACTAAACACCTCGCGTTCGGACAACAGAACAGTCCAAAGTTTGCCAAACGAAATGAGTGAGTTTGTTATCTATACTATCGATTTAGGAGTTTATTTGATTGGATTTAGATATTGAATGAGGATTGAGGTCTGAAATGGTTTGAAATGGTAATAAAATATAATCACAAAACATGTCTTATCTTGTAATCTAATTAGAATAATCTGAGTTCTTTCCATTTACAATAATTAACTACGAATTTGGTTAAAGATTTTATGTAATCTTCCCATTGAAACACAGATTCTTCTATTAATTATAGGTTGCAGTCGACGGCCTCATCCGTTCAACCCGTGCGAGCCGTCCAACCCGTCCGAGCCGTCCAACCCGTTCCGTCAGATCTGGAATTCGGCGCTCGACTTAATAAACCCAATCAATAGTTATGTTTAATTGTTATTCTCTGTTAACTAATTAAGTTTTTTATCGAAATTTGTTTAAAACAGTATTTAATCATTGAATTTAAAATCAATTTTCATTTGAGTCTTAAGTCAAATATCGTTTCATAATTTGAGAATTCTATCGATTCTTTGTTTCACTGATCAATCGCTTTATTGATATCGAAAAATAAAATATATTTTTTGTAATTTCTGCAAATATTTGTCCGTTTTCTCGATCTTATCTCAAACGTCGTCTGAATTTCAATCTCGAGATCGAAAGATTGAAATCTTGTGAAGAATTGAAAAGAGAATAATTATTTAGGATTAGAGGGCAAATGCAAAAACGTACAAATTCACAATGGGAAATGTTATGTGAGCTTAACTACAGATAAGATTTTGATCGATAACTTTTTGAGAGAAACAAACAAATGTTCAGAATTTATAGCATTTCGTAATCATAAGACACGACTTGCTATCGATTGTTAATGAAATCAACAAATGAAAAGTTACGAAATTCGAACCAAGAGATCAGCCTTAGACACAACCTTGGACAACCTTGCTCACATTGGGACATCGGTATTGGCCATTGGGACAGATCTAATTGTATAGGATCACAAAGACCTTGAGAATTGATTGGACAAAATCTCATTTCTGCGCAATTTGTATATGAATTTCAATATTGATTAGCAATGACTGCCATAAACACTAAGTTATGACACAATTCTGTCAAAGAATTTCAATTTAAAGGTTACAAACAATCGGATCGTCTGAACATTATTTTTCGAAAATCCATTTCTAATGAGAACACAATTTGTCAAAAGAATTAAAGTTAAGGGAAATTGTGATGAAAAAAGTGATAAATTAGTCGACTATAAAGTGATGGATGCGTCGGACTATCGCTGACGAACTCAACAATATTTGTGTCGATCTGTTTATGAGCTTTCGGTTGGCCCTCAAGAAAGTGAGTGAATTACTCGATTAGTTTTATTTATTACATAAATAATGAGAAATTAATTAAAAAATCAGAAGTACTTAATATTAGTGGCGAGTAGTGATCTCAATAGGGCTCAGATGCTGTGCTCAATAGGGCTCTGGCGATGAGGCACTACTCACTACAAGCGATCCCTTGGCTCTGGTCATGCATTTCCTATATCTCTCGAACTATACGGTTGTCCTATAATAGGAAAGGGCCTGAGATTTGTTGCTGAGCGGGCTCTCAATGCTTTCAATGCTAGGTATGACTAAAAACATTAATTTTTGTCACTCTTTGCCATAAAAAAATGATCACTTGATTGCAAAGTATGTCAGAAAAGTGTATTTGCGATACCTTTCAGACAATCAGACACTTTCGACAAATGAATAAAAAGTTTAAAATAGTTTTTTCTCGAAATTTACTAAAATCTTATCATTAATTGCGATAATTATTTTTATAATCAATTACGTGAGACATAAGTCGATCTCAGCTCTGATGAAGAACTGGTCCTCATTTGGGACAAAATCTAAAGCCGATTGAGTCCAAAGAGAGCATCGGATGTCAATTGGCTCTGATTTGTATGGATTGGGTTCAGTCGTGTCAATGGTGTCGGACCTGAAAGACCCGCACTCTCTGCCACTTCTGCCAACAAAGACCAGCCAATTATGTCCGGCTGTGCCGACACTGTCTCACACCAACTGACAGCTGGCGAATGGCTTCAGGAGAGGAGAGGGAGAGGTCAGGGAAGGCAGAGAGAGATGTGTGAAAGAGAGAGGTATAGAGAGCTATGAGAGAGCAGTGAAGAGAGAGCTCTACTCTCAAGCTATGACTCCCATTGAATGACAGACTCTTCGCTCTCAGACGCGAACCTCCGATCCATTGCCACAAACCATACATTTTGAGCATTACTTCACTTAACATGAAATACGTTCAGACAATGACCGGATCGGAGGTCACCAAAGAGGCCAACACTGAGGGCTTTGAAGAGGGGTTCTGTCAAAGGGGGCAGAGATTGGGCTCAGAGTTGACGTACTTTTGAATTAGTTTTTTCTATATTTCAGTCAAACAGTGTTTTCGCAGACTTTCAGACATTTGTTGTCATTTATCGCTGTTTTTGCTATAATTGGCCTCAATTTCGATCATTTGTGTCATCACTAAAACCAATATTACATTGAATTTCATTGAATTCATCAAATATTTCGTTAATTTGTTTGTGTTTTTCATTTTAATTATAATTTAGTTTACGTTTGACATCAAAATAATTGACATTTGAATCGATATTTCAATTGTTTTGGTCTTAACTTAGATTCAGATCTGAATCACAGCTTAAGACACGAATTGATTTGAAAAGAGAAGACAATCGGTTAAGACTTAAGACATTTGAAACAATTGTTACATAAATTGAGTGATAATTCATTCAATTTGTGTGTCAAAAGAGGAGAATCGGCCGAAAGCCAAACCATTTATTGTCAATAGTTGTTCACCAAAGCCATCAAAATTAATCCGCAAGAGATCGCAGAAATTGAATCAATGATGGAGTTGTCGGCAGTCGGAGAGCGAGTCTTCGCCGCCGAATGTATTCTTCGCAGACGTATTCGTAAATCACGAATCGAGTATTTCGTCAAATGGAAGGGTTGGTCACCGAAGTTCAACACTTGGGAACCCGAGGAAAACATATTGGACTCCCGTCTCATCGAATCGTTTGAGGAAAGCCTCAAAAAGAAGCCGCAAAAGCCTCAAAAGTCTAAACGAATGAAGTCAAAGGCCAACAGAGACCGGACTCCGAGTCAGTCTAACGGCGATTACAGTTCTTTAAGTCCATCGACCAGTGATGAAGTGACCGCTAGTGATGCCAATCGGGTCCGCATCGATATCGACGAATGCGATACCGACGACAAAAGTGATGTATTTTGCGATAACAGCAGTGAAAAGTCGTGTTCCGCCACCACTAGTGTGGAAGACATTAAGATGTTTAAGAAAAAAGATTCGCTAAAACGGAAGTCAACACAAGAGTCAAACCAAACCTCGAAGTCGTCTAAACTGAGTGACAATAAGGTTAACGACAAGAGAGTGAGCTCTTCGTCGACCAACACTTCATTGTCTTCATCTGTAAATAATTCATTGCAATCAATGCCCGCTTCGAGTCCTAAACTGAACAGATCTGATGTGAGTTTAACGGTTCCCATAAACAGAAAAGTGGCTGAAGTTCAGACCTCAACCGCTAAGAGTGGGGCCAAAGAACCGCGAATTACTTTGAATGCATCTAATGATCAGCCAATCACTGGTAGCAAGAGTTCCGAAAGTGTCACTCCTGTGACAAAGACATCGACCGCCACTCAGGCGACTCACGTGAAGCCAAAGGAGAAGCACTCACACCATCACAACCAACACAAACACCACTCGAATGCTAAGCATTTGCAAAAGTCGGCCAAAACGACTGAACCGCCGGCTCTGATCGCAGCCAACAATAATGTGAGTTCAGAGACGGTCAAAGAGACTGGAGTTATGGCTCACCACAAGACTATCAGTCGGTCCTCACCTCCCCCTGAGTTCTGGAAAAAGCAGAACAAACTGGTCGATCAGATAATGATCACAGACGTGACCGCAAATCAGATGACCATAACTGTTCGCGAGTGCAAAACAGTTCACGGATTCTTCCGCGACCGCGAAATGAAAAGCATTGCCGTCTCAACTGATGGGCCGCGCGATAAGGGTCTGACCATTCGTAGCAAATAGAATGTCATCCAAACTAATTATGAATTATTTGAGTCGACTTCGAATACGATTAATCGATAATTATTTAATGCAAATCATTAAACATTTTATTTTATAAATCATTTTATTTATTCTGACTTTTGTTTCGATTATTGATAATTTGATTAATATTCTAATTGAGAGCACATTTAACTTATTTACACAAAATTGTATTTAATATAACTTTAATTTTGAATTATCTAATACTCAATTAAATTTTAAATTCATGTCTAATC
>JAQGAJ010000853.1:0-12245 GCA_034689365.1 Liebstadia similis
TATGATAATATCTATAAATTAAAGAAAGCTTATACTTAAAGAAAACTAGATATATTATTTGCTTGCAAAATAAATAAGGATAACACGGAGAAAAATATGAAGAAAATGTTTTCACCACCATGTTACTTTCTTTATTCGTTTCAAATTGGTACCCCAGGCTGGGATTGAACATACTATCATGATAAATAGTGATTTGATTATTTAGCTAACCTTCTAACATTCTTTATTAATGTGTATTAATGATTGTAATTTACATGTATAATACGTCATATAATTTACATCCCATGTCAGATTCCCAACGTTAATCTTGATACATAAATTAGATCCAAGAATCATGGGCCATCTTACAGATTCCAACTGGCATTATTTGAAAAAAGTAATGTGGGAAGTCAAAGACACCCTTGATCATACGCAATATCTTCTGAGAACGTAATTATATAAACTTAAAAATAAAAATAAGTGAATCATATTTAAACACATCGAGGGCTAAGAATCACAGACAAATATCTCGATCACAATTGTTTTAATTAATTAAAAATCTAATGGCAAACGGAATCCAGAGGTGAGACAATCCAATGGTAACCCCAATCAAACGTTTGATCCAAATCTGAATGAAATAGTTTTCGTGTTTGAGTATCGATTGATCGCCGGTTCGTTTGATGCGAGCGGTTATCATATCCGATGACACTCTTTTCCGATCGTAAGCCCAACCGATTTTAGCGAAAAAATCGATGAAAAGTGTAGAAAAATTCCAGTTATACTTCCAATCGAGTTCTGACGTCGAATAATCCCTACAATCAATTGCTAAACGATGTGGTTCTAATATTTTGTCAAAGATTACCATGGAAATGTATGATGATAATTGTGATATCCCTCGCCCATTGAGCTCACAACCACTAAATGATTTTCCCTTAAAATATGCCAAATGTTAACCTTAATTCAAAACAATCAAAGTCACCTGGGGTTAATTGATTTATCATAGGGTTTGTTTCCATAGAGATGTGCCGCTGAGTTGACCAGCCAGGTGCTAAATAGTTCAAACGGTTCAATTTTTTCATAAATGAAAGACTCAAAATAATTTAGGTCAATTAAAGCGAGTCAAGAGCTCTTAAATATAATACCACAATACTATAAATTTATACTATTATACAATCGTGGCATTGTCCTATTTGAGCAAGGTCAATTATTTAATTGTTATCACTTACCAGTTAAGAGTATAACAGTATCTGAAGAGAACGCATATATAGAATGAATTGAAGAGTGTCTCCGACCAGAACAGGTAGGGTATGGCTGTCGGCACCACAACCGCTGCAATCAATATCAATATCCGATAATATTTACGCTGGAATCTGACCAAAGGGTCGGCCATCAGATCACTCAAGTCCACAGTTTTTCCCTTTTCAATAACTTCGGGATGTTTTCGACACAAAAGCCAACCCACGTGAGAGAAGAAAAATCCCCTTGTGGCGTTATGAGGGTCGGCGTCGGTCTCAGAAAACTTATGGTGAGCCCTATGGTCACGACTCCAATCGTAGATATCGTTTTGAACGGCCATAGTATTGAAGAAACAGAGCAAAGCCCTCAAAGCGAAGTTTGCCCGATAGGACCGATGTGACCATAACCGATGAGCGCCAGCCGTAATGCCTAATCCTGAAACAAATTATTAGAATGATCATTTATGATTCTAGGTTTTATTTTAACAATGACACAAAGTTATTGAGGTCAATCTAACCTGAACAAATATAGAAGACAAACCACGCGATCACAGTCTGATACATAGCAGTGGTCAGCATCTGATACGCCCCGACCAGAGCCCCGAAGTGAAGAGCACTCATAAGCACAACATTTCTCCAAACGATATTCACTTTGAATTCTAGTCGTTTCTCATTTTTCAAATCATTGATTTCCAAAATATCTCGATCTTCGGCCACATATTCAGTCTCTATTGTCCGAGAAATCGGTGCCATTTGTGGCAAAAGCTATGAATTATTTAAATCAAATTCAATAAATTGAACGAAAACTGATTGAATTGTCAAAGCAGTCAACTCTCAGACAACTCTTTGAGGAATATTTTGCTAAATGAAAAACATTTATCTATTTTTTAAGGAATACTTTTTGAGACTAAAAAATACTTTAGACTTAATCTAAAAGTTATTTAAATTTTTGGTGAAATTTTAGTGAAAATAATTTGATTTCAAATACAAACCATTGTAAGTATTGTCTTAGAACTGGTCGACCTCTTAAACCATTGACGCCGACATCCGGTCCTTTCAAGTCTACCCTTATATCAAAAATCCATTTCCTTCGACAAAATTGTCTCAAAATTCAAGCGAACCTTAAAAGAAAAAACAATTGGCCCTGAATTTTGAATATTGATCACTAACCATGAAAATTGAACAAATATTCATCGATAAGTCTAAGACATTGAACGAATTGAATTTGTCTGAAAGTGAAGATCTGATCGGTTCTCTGATCTCTGATCGGTTCAAATTTAAATTACAATCTATTGATTAACTGAAGGTCTGACTCTATTTTTCGCTATATTAATGACACTTTGAGTTACAATTTTGAAATTATTTTCAATAGTTCTTTGATTATAAAGGAGTTAAACATTAAATATTTTCTATTTATACCTTTTAATAAAACGCGTCTCAAAAGTAATTGAATTCATTTTATTCATTATTAATAGGTTTTTAATAAAACCGTATTTTCGTTGAGATTTTTATTTGTGTTTTATAAGTTTCTCAAATAAAAAATATAGATTTAAATCATATTTAAAGTTGATTTAAATTACATTAGAAATCATTTTTCAAATTAGGAATATTATAAAAGAGTATAACAGAGTTGAAACATATTAAAAATGAATAAGAATATCTTCAATTACTTTAGTCCTCATTCAAAGGATTTCTAATTTGATTTTGTTTTCGCGCACTTTTTATAGAAATGTCTAAAAATGTATTTGACGTCAAATGAGATAATTAGTGATTTGAAATAGATATTCTTGAGATTATGTTTGTTTCGGATACAAACACTAATTTCCTTTCGATAAGGCAATGGTTGGACGATTCCCTATCATAACTCCTACAACCCATTATTCATAACTGTAATTATTGCTACCTTTCTTAACCTAACTCAATTTAACTATCCTAACCTAACCTAACCCTAAACTAACTTTACCTTACCTAAACTAACCTAACAATTATAAAGAGTAGGAAATATGAAAGTAGGAGTTTTGATTTGTAGGAGTTATGATAGGGAGCCTTTTTACATATTTTAGTTCTTTACTCTTTGGCGGACCTATTCATTTCGCCGATTCATAAATCAGATCATATGATAGAACAAAATTTGATTGTTTATTATTTAGATTTTGTGAAAGATGAGGATATACTAAAAACCAATGGTATAATATAGCACGATATAACATAGCATAAAGTGGTATAAACTAAGAATATTCTAAATTATAAAAGGAATAAAAATCTATTTAAAATGAATTAAAAACTATTTGAAATATCATTTGACAAATCATTTTCATCGAAGCCTTATTTGATATCCACATCTAATTTCTTCGGCGGCCAAATGTCTTCCGTTTTCTGGCGTTTCGAAAGTACTTTTTAGAACACTTACCCATCAGTTCCTCAAATTTGATTACAAATGAATCGGTTTTAGTGATTAAACTTTTTAGAAGAGAATTGTTATCGATCTGAAGACTGGTTCCAAATGTTCTGTTGGTCGGGACGTATGAATCGATTGTAACCGTGAATTCTGTGCGAAGTCTTTTTGATGGATTAATCAGTTCTTCGGGCCATTCAGGTTCGGGGTCTTCAATGACACCATACTTTCGTTTGCCATCGATTGAGTTCGCCATCGGAAGGAAGGACTGATCCAATTCACTATAAGTCTGTAACTTTTGGCAGGCCTTCACTGCGGCCAACATTTTGGCCATATCTCTATCGTAGTCCAACTGACCTTCAATGGTCTCATTCAGTGGACAACTGGTCGGCAATATTACTTTTCCTCGGTATCCGAACTTTTCTCTCTTTACTTCGAGAATTGGTTGCGAATCCGAACAAAGGTTTTTGCAGTAATTGTAAAGCAAATTGATGGCCGATTCCGGCTCAAGGAATGGGGTTTTCACGAGTTTATTGATATTTTTAAGCTTTTCCTCCATATATCGAAAGTCTCTCAATTGTCTTTGCAATCGGTAACTGTCCTCAACACTAGTCATCATATAGAAGTGGGCGTCTTGTGCTCGGGCCCGACCTCTGGCCTGGAGGTACTCTCTGAAGGTGTTGAGTCTGTCGTATTTGACTACAAGATTGCATTGTCGGACATCCAGTCCTTCTTCGAGCACAGAGGTGGCGATCAATAAATTCAGTTCTTCTTTGCGAAACTTTTCGATCACTTTTTGCTGATTCTGTTCGGCATTATTGGAGAACTTGCCATCGAAGTCAGGTCGGGATGAGTGGCCGACAACATGACTAACTCTCAAAAAGCCATATTCTTCGGGTAATAGGTGTTTGAGTTTCATCAGCCATTCCGCTAAGACTTTGGCCACACATCTCTGGTTAACGAATACAATACCGCAAAGAATTGATTCTTTTCCTTCGATCGGTCGATAATTCCTTAACAACTCTAACAAACGATGCATTTTAGGTGAAGAAGTGTTGAGGACAGCCATCGGATCAGATTTGAGTTCATTGTCGAAGACATCTTTGAGTAAAATTAAATAATTCATTGTACAGTCCATAAGCAAATACTGATTGGGATCAATGCCCAAAATCAGGTCCTTTTGTTCTGAGAGTTCTTCGATGTATTTTTTAGTACAGACTGACGCACACCAGACGCCCATCCATGACATTAAGACCGGAAAACTTACTCCAAGTTCTTCGTCGACAAAGGATAAGTTGTTTTGTGTCGATAACATGTTTCTGATATTCATTAGACATCTCTTCACTTTGAGAATAGTCGTCGGATATCTTCGAATATCATTGTATTTGCGGAGAGTATTAATAAATAGATCCAAAGATTGTGCGACGACGGGAGCGCTCGGACTGCGACACGTGTTGACAGCACTGAATGTCCAAATCGTTTCCTTAGGGTTAACCCCGTATTTGCCGACGTCCGCAGTCTTACAGACCGCCAAATATGTTCTCTCTATATCTTCGATGGCGTCCTCGAACTTATCGATTTTCATCGTGCAGTTTATAGGAGTGGCCGAAAGTCCCAACACTCGGGGTCTTTGGTCTGTCGACAAATTGCTGTAGAGTTTCATGATTTGCTTATATGGATGACCCGAGTCTTTGCGATTGCGAGTTCTTGCGGCCCAATGAACCTCATCGAAGACCAATATATTTATTTTGTCGAATGTGACAAAAGATTTGGTCAGAAGATCGAGTAATATCTGTGGAGTGACAACGAGGACCTGAGTCTGTTCCAGTTCTTCATCCCATCTTTTCTTATCCCAAATCCCTATATCCATATCTCCGGTATAGCACTTGGTTTTCAGGTGAGACGTTTGCGGAGAAGTTCTGATCACCAAATCCTGCTGTTTAGCCAGTGGTCGAGTAGGCGCCAGAAAGAATGTCCGTTTGGCGGCTCCCGTCCGATAACTGCCCGATAACTGGTCCGCAAACTTGGCGTCACTGATGAGCATCAAAGCGATGAATGTCTTTCCGGTTCCGGTGCCCAATACAGCGATTATGTTCTCATCTCTGGCCGAGTCATACAAATCGATCTGAATTTAGATTATGGTTACCATTGGTTAGTGAAGATTGACATTAAAGACAATATAACCTGATATTTGCGGAAACGGTATTCAATCGGTTTGATTCCTCTGTGGCTCATATTTGCCAAATAAGATTACTCCCAATCAATCAATCAATCAAAGACTTAATTGTGAAACTATGAACACCTAAACCAACGAAAGCTCAATGATATCGATATGTGATTACTAACTGAATATGGTTTTTAACCCAAAGTGACTTAACTTTTATTAATTTCCAAACTATTCGAATAGTTTGGAAAATTCTCCAAACCTTTCACTCAAATATTTTGAATCCAATAAGAAGTTTGAAAACTGAAATATTTGAATCATTTTGAATGGTTTTTAACTCTAATTAGTGATTACCCATAATTAAGACCGAATTGAAGCTAATTCTGGATTATTTTAGCCGAAAAATCAATAGAAATGATTTAAATCGGTTAGATTAAGGTTTAATTTAACTGGATTAAGCACTAATTACCGGATCTAACTAAAAAATGACCAAAATATTTTATACCCGCTCTTTAGAATATAACTTAATCCCCCCCTAGACCGAGGAAGTTTAGCCGACCTGATCACCAAAATGATTTTGGCTTTTGAAGCTGTGGTTTGGTTCGATTAATTTAGTTAGGGTGAGTTGAAATACCATTGAATTTGATAAATCAATCTCTGATTTTAGTTTTGAGAAATTGTATTATATTATGATAAAAATAATATAACAAAAGATAATTTTTTCATATTAAAAGATAACAATTTTTTGCTTAAATTTTAAAGACTTTTTTGTCTTTTAGGGCACATTTTGCGGCAGAAATCTTTGCCAATTTGCGATTCTGTCCGACTCCACTATATTCTCTGCCGTCCGCAATCAACTTCACCCGAATCTTTCGTCCAATTTGTTCCGATTTCCTTACATTTAATATAACAACTTTTAGAACCTGATAATGAAAATGTTTAGATTACCCGAAGAAGACCTGGACTTTGCACGTCTCGCGCAACTGTTTGACCGGCATTTGAGGGATATTTGCGGTGAAATAATCTAAGAGACGATATATTAAACAGTTGTCGGATGATTAAGATTTTAAGATAAACTGATTACCGATTTCTGGTTTCAACATCTTGAAGTAGATCCGCCAAACCTCGTCCAGAGAGAACCCACTGTCCAACCAAATGGCACCGGCGACTGACTCGAAGATGTCTCCGAGCGCTTTCGGTACTTCTATCTCTTCCAAGTCATCGCACTCTTCTTCAGTCATCTGACTAAATGACATCTTCACGGCATTCACCTCTCTTTCGGTAAAGAAATTCTTTTCGAATGCTTGAATGGCGTGGAAGAGACCGGAAGACATGTTTTTCAGATATTTATTGAATTTATATTTCACTGCGATTGCGGCGAAAAACGAATTGTTGACCAGAGCTGAGCGGAGGTCAGTCAGCTCTCCCGGACTAAACTCTTTGTTTGGAGTCAAATAGATGTGACAACTAATCAGATAATCGAGGATTGCGTCCCCCAAGAACTCAAGACTTTGGTAACAATCAGTGAATTTGTTATCTAAATACGAGCTATGGGTCAAAGACTGTACCAAATAAGCCTTATTCTTGAACTTATAGCCTATGTTTTCCTCAAAAGCGGCCAAATTGGCCCCGAAATAGAGTTTTTCGAGGAATTGGTTAATATCGGTTCGCTCTTCGCGGCCAACAATCGGGTCTTTAGGTGTTGGCAGCCATCGAAAAATTTCGTTGTTGTCGACAAGTTTTTCGTTATTGTAATCGATTTTTTGGTCATTAGGGGATACCTTAAGACCCAACCACTCCATGAACTGTAGCGCGCCTTTTGTGGAGAATCTTTTTTTAATGTCTGACCCGCTCTCGATTAGAAGGTGAGCTCCAATAAGGGCTTCCACCGAATCGGCAACACTTTTATCACTAACCAAATTATGTTTAAAAGATCCGCATTTATGCTTATTTTGATTCATAAGTCGTTGATCGGTGTCTTCTTCGATGTCATATCCGGGTAATAACCAATTCTGATTGGGGAACCACTTGTGGGCAACCAAAAGTTTATCGATTCCTTTCTCAATTCCGATTAAATACAGATTGCAGTTACAGATCTGTATTTGCTTTAGATATGATAGCCGGCCCTCATCGAGCTCTGGACAACTGAAATAGACAAATGCAGAGCTGACCAGCTTTAGAAAGGAATCACCGATCACTTCGAGCCGTTCCAAATTGAAGGCATCGCTGGCACCGGTCAATGTTAGCGCTCTGAGCAAAGTGGCCGCACCGGGTCTTTCGATTGGATCGCCGACGCGGTCGTCATAAGTGCATCTAATATAAGGGTCGACATCACCCACACATATGAAAGGGAAGGCCTCGCCGTACATCAATTTCTTATCATAATTAACCATTTCTTCGAATTCCATTTCTCTCAGACACTTCTCTAATATCTGTTGATCTCTTTGGTGATTAAAATTGTCCGAATAATTATTGATTAGTACTAGGAATTCGCCGATAATTGTCTTGGTTTGCGAGAGAGCGTTAAAACTATTGTTTGAACTCAGATTAGGATTTAAAACTGGGCCAGAACTTGGGTTCGGTCGCGATGTGGGGTCGATCTCATCTGTTATTATCGGGCATTTGATCTTAAATTTTTTGGATGGATTAATGAAAACCCATTTCATTCGATTTTCAAAAGGATGTCCATTACATCCGTCTTCATCATCAGAAAACTTTTCTCCCTCTTCTACTTCTTCTTCATCCGAACTGTTAATTGAATTTCTTTTTCTCTTATTATTAAGTTTAGTTATGAAATCAATGTCCAGACAATCATATTTTGCGTCGGAATGTATATCATGTCTGAGTTCTTCGGCTAAAAACAAATGATTCAATCTGTAAATAATTGCGGGCAAACAAAGGGCCTGACGGAAAAGGGAGGCGGGGAAGGGATGAATGAGAAGCAGTTCCGCTGGGAAATACTCTTTAATTTTGTTGCCATTCCTTTTAATGATCTCTAAATCCTTGAGTTGAGCGCCTTTGAATTGACCCTTCTTTGATGATGGGACTGGTATGCCATGAATAAGTGGGTCGTCCTTACGATCGATATTGATTTCATGCTTTTTGAGATAGTAGTGGTAGAAAGTGGTGTATATATCCTTGTTCTTTCCCTCCCACAGACTGTTGGCGGTCAGACCTGATATATGTTCAAAGAAATATAGATCTGGTTTATCGGATCCGATCTCAGTTCTATAGCTCGGATAGAATACCGAGTCTTCAAAAGTGTTTGCATTGAAGACAAATTCCTTTCTCTTGGTATCAGACAATGGCTTGGCTTCAATGGTATCACAGATTTTGACTTTATTGATGAACGACCAGTCGATGGTCTGACCATTGATTAGTGGAACGACCAATAAATGCAATTTGCAATTATCAAAATCAAAGGTCAAATCTTTAGTAGACAATCGAAGGGCTTCTTCGAAGGTAAAGTAATGAAATTTCATTATCGACTGCTTCTGATCATCACTCAAACAAATTTGATCCAAAGAAGTGAATTTGACTCGAGATTCTTCAAATGCTTTGAATGTGCTCTCCAGAGCCGGTCCTTTGCTTTTATTATAAACCGGGAAAAGACATTCATTGAGAACGGATTTTGTAGTCAATAAACCGAAACACAGTTTACTTTTGGAATCGATTTCGATTCGATGTAAATAATATCGATTTAAGTTATCTTCACTTTTGGTGAAGACTTTAGCGAACTTCTTGGGCACGACTTGCCTTCGAGAACGAGTGCCTACTTTGTGGTCGCCATTCATATTCTCCATAAATGTTTCTTTGCTTAGACCCAACTTTTCGATATATTTATCAATGAATTGTTCTTTACTTATTGGCAACAAATGGTCATTTAGTTCACCGCATTTGAACAGTTCTTTGCAAGTCTTTAGGGCGACATTTCGTTTTGCCTCATCCTTTCCATTCGCGACCTCTTCTATCACTTGTCCTCTGAGCGGACAGTTGACCGGCATCTGAACGCTAGCCTTGAATCCAGTTGAGTATGGAATGACTTCGAAGACTGGTTCCAAACGAGTGAACGAATCTGAGGGTAAATTATTGCAATAACGGTACAGCATCTGAATGGCTGACCACTCGGTTATACGGGCATTGGTCTCATCATTAATGAATGACCGATCGAATTGGATCGGATCGTTGGATGCCTCGTAACTGTTCATCTTTTTGCTATCTCTTGCATTCAGATATTTGATCTTGTTTTCCATTATATGGAAATCATTGAGCGTTTGATTAAGTTTAGCACTTTCATCAGCACTGGTCATCAGATAAAAGTGGGCGTTGTCTGCGCGAGCCCTCCCTTTCGACTGAAGATACTCTCGGAATGTATTGAGTTTGTCATATCTGATAACGAGATTGCATTTACGGACATCAAGTCCTTCTTCGAGAACAGATGTAGCGACCAATAAATTCAATTGTTTCTTATGAAACCTCTCAATAATCAATTGTTGTTTTTTGTCTGAATTAGAGACCAGTTTGGTCTCAAAGCCGGGTCTGACTGAGTGTCCGACAACTGCATCCACTTCTAAGAAACCATACTTTTCGGGCTGAAGTTCTTTAAGTTTGGTCAACCATTGGGACAACACTTTCGCAACACATCTCTGGTTAACAAATATAATTCCACAAATTGTCGGCTCTGTTCCCGATTTCGGTCGGTATTTGTCTAAAATTTCTAATAACCGATGCATTTTAGGAGAGGCTGTAGTGAGTGCTGCCATCGGATCCAATTTGATTTCGGTGTCGATAATGCTTTTAATCATATTCAAGAATTTGAGGGCCAGGTCTAACATCCTGGCGTGTATGGCATCAAAATCTTGATAAAGATTTTTCTGTTCATCAATTTCTTCGACATACTTATCAATGCAAACACAGGCCGACCAGACACCCATCCAAGTCATAGTAACCGGGAATGCCTGACCCAACTGGTCATCAATTATCGTCACATTGTCGGGAGTTTTCAACATATTTCTTATATTAGAAAAAGTTTTCTTTAGTTTGGTTACAGTTGACGGAAGTTTTTGAGTGTTTTTGAATGTCTTAAGAAAAGCAATAAATTGATCCAAAGTTGTGACCACTATCTGAGCGGTCGGACTGTGGCAGCTCTTGGCACACATGAATTGCCAAATCAGTTCCATCGGATTAGTGCCATAATTTCCGGCGTCTCCAGTCTTGCAGACCGCGGAATATGTGCTCTCAATATCGGCAATCGCTTCATCAAAGTTGTCGACTTTCATTGAGCAGTTTATAGGTGTGGCCGATAAGCCAAGAATGCGCGGCCGAACCCCTTTGTGATTGTTATACATGTTCATAATTCTTTTATAGCAATGTCCCGTTTCTTTCTTCCCTTTCCTCTTTGCCGCCCAATGGACTTCATCGATGACCAGAAGAGCGATGTCATTGAATGTGATATACGAATGGCTTAACATATCGAGCAGTATCTGACCGGTCATTACAATCACTTGATTCCGTTCCAACTCTTCATCCCATTTGCGTTTATCCCAGAAGTCAACGTTCATATCACCGGTAAAGCGCTTGACTTTTAAGTCAGAAGTCTGTGCCGAGTATTTGATAGCCTGTTCCTGTTGGAAGGCTAGCGGTCGGGTCGGCACTAGAAAGAAGACCCTTTTGGCCTCTTTTGCGGCATAACTTCCCCTCAATTCTCGCGAATATTTCTCGGCTATAAGTAGTATAGCGATGAACGTCTTTCCCGTTCCGGTTCCCAAAACGGCAATAATATTATCATTTTTTGCGATTTCACACAAATTTCTCTGAAATGCAATCATTGGATAAGTTTGTCAACCCTTTCAATCCATTGCATACTTGGTATTGTCGTGGGATGTACTCAACCACCGGATCCTCTTCTTCTGCCGAAGCCATTCCTCTTCTTCTAACGACCACTTCAATAGACTGGTTAATCAAATATGGATGACATACCGATTCGATAGTTACCGTTCCGACCGATGTGTCCACTCTGACCACTCTGTCCACTCTGACCGATATCTTTGGTTAACTTTGAATAAAATGTGATTCAAATCCCAATTAAATGTCATTTAATGTCATTTAATATCAAAACGTATTTCAGTCGTAAAGACATTGAAATACCAAATCGTTTCGTCATTTGTTTATAATATTATCCAAACATTTGTGTGAATAGAAGTGCGAACGGGTTTGTCATAAGTGCTAACTCTGACAAACATATCATTGAAGTGAGTCTCAAATGATTTGTCCGAACGTTTGCGTTACTTATTATGCGTTGACCTCTATTTGCATGAATAACACGTCTATCTATGCTTTGACTCTCAGGAAGGGATCAAATGTTTTTCACAAAACTTGATGAAATATTATCTACCATTGGTATTCAATTTCAAAATGTGGTAAATGAAAAATGTTAAAGATTAGTAACTTATATAAAATGAAATGTTAATCG